>CAJUYD010000187.1:10000-21465 GCA_910591665.1 Ectemnius continuus
GAGAAAAGTTGCCACGACTTACTCCGAGAGGTGAGAATTTGCCACGACTTACTCCGAGAGGAGAAAAGTTGCCACGACTTACTCCGAGAGGTGAGAATTTGCCACGACTTACTCCGAGAGGAGAAAAGTTGCCACGACTTACTCCGAGAGGAGAAAAGTTGCCACGACTTACTCCGAGAGGTGAGAATTTGCCACGACTTACTCCGAGAGGAGAAAAGTTGCCACGACTTACTCCGAGAGGAGAAAAGTTGCCACGACTTACTCCGAGAGGAGAAACTTTGCCACGACTTACTCCGAGAGGTGAGAATTTGCCACGACTTACTCCGAGAGGAGAAAAGTTGCCACGACTTACTCCGAGAGGTGAGAATTTGCCACGACTTACTCCGAGTGGAGAAAAGTTGCCACGACTTACTCCGAGAGGAGAAAAGTTGCCACGACTTACTCCGAGAGGAGAAAAGTTGCCACGACTTACTCCGAGAGGTGAGAATTTGCCACGACTTACTCCGAGAGGAGAAAAGTTGCCACGACTTACTCCGAGAGTTGAGAATTTGCCACGACTTACTCCGAGAGGAGAGAATTTGCCACGACTTACTCCGAGAGGAGAAAAGTTGCCACGACTTACTCCGAGAGGAGAAAAGTTGCCACGACTTACTCCGAGAGGAGAATAGTTGCCACGACTTACTCCGAGAGGAGAAAAGTTGCCACGACTTACTCCGAGAGGAGAAAAGTTGCCACGACTTACTCCGAGAGGAGAAAAGTTGCCACGACTTACTCCGAGAGGAGAAACTTTGCCACGACTTACTCCGAGAGGAGAAAAGTTGCCACGACTTACTCCGAGAGGAGAAAAGTTGCCACGACTTACTCCGAGAGGAGAAAAGTTGCCACGACTTACTCCGAGAGGTGAGAATTTGCCACGACTTACTCCGAGAGGAGAAAAGTTGCCACGACTTACTCCGAGAGGTGAGAATTTGCCACGACTTACTCCGAGAGGAGAAAAGTTGCCACGACTTACTCCGAGAGGAGCAACTTTGCCACGACTTACTCCGAGAGGAGAAAAGTTGCCACGACTTACTCCGAGAGGTGAGAATTTGCCACGACTTACTCCGAGAGGAGAAAAGTTGCCACGACTTACTCCGAGAGGTGAGAATTTGCCACGACTTACTCCGAGAGGAGAAAAGTTGCCACGACTTACTCCGAGAGGTGAGAATTTGCCACGACTTACTCCGAGAGGAGAAAAGTTGCCACGACTTACTCCGAGAGGTGAGAATTTGCCACGACTTACTCCGAGAGGAGAAAAGTTGCCACGACTTACTCCGAGAGGAGAAAAGTTGCCACGACTTACTCCGAGAGGAGAAACTTTGCCACGACTTACTCCGAGAGGTGAGAATTTGCCACGACTTACTCCGAGAGGAGAAAAGTTGCCACGACTTACTCCGAGAGTTGAGAATTTGCCACGACTTACTCCGAGAGGTGAGAATTTGCCACGACTTACTCCGAGAGGAGAAAAGTTGCCACGACTTACTCCGAGAGGAGAAAAGTTGCCACGACTTACTCCGAGAGGAGAAACTTTGCCACGACTTACTCCGAGAGGAGAAAAGTTGCCACGACTTACTCCGAGAGGTGAGAATTTGCCACGACTTACTCCGAGAGGAGAAAAGTTGCCACGACTTACTCCGAGAGGTGAGAATTTGCCACGACTTACTCCGAGAGGAGAAAAGTTGCCACGACTTACTCCGAGAGGAGAAACTTTGCCACGACTTACTCCGAGAGGAGAAAAGTTGCCACGACTTACTCCGAGAGGTGAGAATTTGCCACGACTTACTCCGAGAGGAGAAAAGTTGCCACGACTTACTCCGAGAGGTGAGAATTTGCCACGACTTACTCCGAGAGGAGAAAAGTTGCCACGACTTACTCCGAGAGGTGAGAATTTGCCACGACTTACTCCGAGAGGAGAAAAGTTGCCACGACTTACTCCGAGAGGAGAAAAGTTGCCACGACTTACTCCGAGAGGTGAGAATTTGCCACGACTTACTCCGAGAGGAGAAAAGTTGCCACGACTTACTCCGAGAGGAGAAACTTTGCCACGACTTACTCCGAGAGGTGAGAATTTGCCACGACTTACTCCGAGAGGAGAAAAGTTGCCACGACTTACTCCGAGAGGAGAAAAGTTGCCACGACTTACTCCGAGAGGAGAAAAGTTGCCACGACTTACTCCGAGAGTTGAGAATTTGCCACGACTTACTCCGAGAGGTGAGAATTTGCCACGACTTACTCCGAGAGGAGAAAAGTTGCCACGACTTACTCCGAGAGGTGAGAATTTGCCACGACTTACTCCGAGAGGTGAGAATTTGCCACGACTTACTCCGAGAGGAGAAAAGTTGCCACGACTTACTCCGAGAGGTGAGAATTTGCCACGACTTACTCCGAGAGGAGAAAAGTTGCCACGACTTACTCCGAGAGGAGAAACTTTGCCACGACTTACTCCGAGAGGAGGAAAGTTGCCACGACTTACTCCGAGAGGTGAGAATTTGCCACGACTTACTCCGAGAGGAGAAAAGTTGCCACGACTTACTCCGAGAGGTGAGAATTTGCCACGACTTACTCCGAGAGGTGAGAATTTGCCACGACTTACTCCGAGAGGAGAAAAGTTGCCACGACTTACTCCGAGAGGAGAAAAGTTGCCACGACTTACTCCGAGAGGAGAAACTTTGCCACGACTTACTCCGAGAGGTGAGAATTTGCCACGACTTACTCCGAGAGGAGAAAAGTTGCCACGACTTACTCCGAGAGTTGAGAATTTGCCACGACTTACTCCGAGAGGTGAGAATTTGCCACGACTTACTCCGAGAGGAGAAAAGTTGCCACGACTTACTCCGAGAGGAGAAAAGTTGCCACGACTTACTCCGAGAGGAGAAAAGTTGCCACGACTTACTCCGAGAGGAGAAAAGTTGCCACGACTTACTCCGAGAGTTGAGAATTTGCCACGACTTACTCCGAGAGGAGAGAATTTGCCACGACTTACTCCGAGAGGAGAAAAGTTGCCACGACTTACTCCGAGAGGAGAAAAGTTGCCACGACTTACTCCGAGAGGAGAAAAGTTGCCACGACTTACTCCGAGAGTTGAGAATTTGCCACGACTTACTCCGAGAGTTGAGAATTTGCCACGACTTACTCCGAGAGGTGAGAATTTGCCACGACTTACTCCGAGAGGAGAAAAGTTGCCACGACTTACTCCGAGAGGTGAGAATTTGCCACGACTTACTCCGAGAGGAGAAAAGTTGCCACGACTTACTCCGAGAGGAGAAAAGTTGCCACGACTTACTCCGAGAGGTGAGAATTTGCCACGACTTACTCCGAGAGGAGAAAAGTTGCCACGACTTACTCCGAGAGGAGAAAAGTTGCCACGACTTACTCCGAGAGGAGAAACTTTGCCACGACTTACTCCGAGAGTTGAGAATTTGCCACGACTTACTCCGAGAGGAGAGAATTTGCCACGACTTACTCCGAGAGGAGAAAAGTTGCCACGACTTACTCCGAGAGGAGAAAAGTTGCCACGACTTACTCCGAGAGGTGAGAATTTGCCACGACTTACTCCGAGAGGAGAGAATTTGCCACGACTTACTCCGAGAGGAGAAAAGTTGCCACGACTTACTCCGAGAGGAGAAACTTTGCCACGACTTACTCCGAGAGGTGAGAATTTGCCACGACTTACTCCGAAGGGTGAGAATTTGCCACGACTTACTCCGAGAGGAGAAAAGTTGCCACGACTTACTCCGAGAGTTGAGAATTTGCCACGACTTACTCCGAGAGGAGAGAATTTGCCACGACTTACTCCGAGAGGAGAAAAGTTGCCACGACTTACTCCGAGAGGAGAAAAGTTGCCACGACTTACTCCGAGAGGTGAGAATTTGCCACGACTTACTCCGAGAGGAGAAAAGTTGCCACGACTTACTCCGAGAGGTGAGAATTTGCCACGACTTACTCCGAGAGGAGAAAAGTTGCCACGACTTACTCCGAGAGGTGAGAATTTGCCACGACTTACTCCGAGAGGAGAAAAGTTGCCACGACTTACTCCGAGAGGAGAAAAGTTGCCACGACTTACTCCGAGAGGTGAGAATTTGCCACGACTTACTCCGAGAGGAGAAAAGTTGCCACGACTTACTCCGAGAGGAGAAAAGTTGCCACGACTTACTCCGAGAGGAGAAACTTTGCCACGACTTACTCCGAGAGGTGAGAATTTGCCACGACTTACTCCGAGAGGAGAAAAGTTGCCACGACTTACTCCGAGAGGTGAGAATTTGCCACGACTTACTCCGAGAGGAGAAAAGTTGCCACGACTTACTCCGAGAGGTGAGAATTTGCCACGACTTACTCCGAGAGGAGAAAAGTTGCCACGACTTACTCCGAGAGGAGAAAAGTTGCCACGACTTACTCCGAGAGGAGAAACTTTGCCACGACTTACTCCGAGAGGAGAAAAGTTGCCACGACTTACTCCGAGAGGTGAGAATTTGCCACGACTTACTCCGAGAGGAGAAAAGTTGCCACGACTTACTCCGAGAGGTGAGAATTTGCCACGACTTACTCCGAGAGGAGAAAAGTTGCCACGACTTACTCCGAGAGGAGAAACTTTGCCACGACTTACTCCGAGAGGAGAAAAGTTGCCACGACTTACTCCGAGAGGTGAGAATTTGCCACGACTTACTCCGAGAGGAGAAAAGTTGCCACGACTTACTCCGAGAGGTGAGAATTTGCCACGACTTACTCCGAGAGGAGAAAAGTTGCCACGACTTACTCCGAGAGGTGAGAATTTGCCACGACTTACTCCGAGAGGAGAAAAGTTGCCACGACTTACTCCGAGAGGAGAAAAGTTGCCACGACTTACTCCGAGAGGTGAGAATTTGCCACGACTTACTCCGAGAGGAGAAAAGTTGCCACGACTTACTCCGAGAGGAGAAACTTTGCCACGACTTACTCCGAGAGGTGAGAATTTGCCACGACTTACTCCGAGAGGAGAAAAGTTGCCACGACTTACTCCGAGAGGAGAAAAGTTGCCACGACTTACTCCGAGAGGAGAAAAGTTGCCACGACTTACTCCGAGAGGAGAAACTTTGCCACGACTTACTCCGAGAGGAGAAAAGTTGCCACGACTTACTCCGAGAGGTGAGAATTTGCCACGACTTACTCCGAAGGGTGAGAATTTGCCACGACTTACTCCGAGAGGAGAAAAGTTGCCACGACTTACTCCGAGAGTTGAGAATTTGCCACGACTTACTCCGAGAGGAGAAAAGTTGCCACGACTTACTCCGAGAGGAGAAAAGTTGCCACGACTTACTCCGAGAGGAGAAAAGTTGCCACGACTTACTCCGAGAGGAGAATAGTTGCCACGACTTACTCCGAGAGGAGAAAAGTTGCCACGACTTACTCCGAGAGGAGAAACTTTGCCACGACTTACTCCGAGAGGTGAGAATTTGCCACGACTTACTCCGAAGGGTGAGAATTTGCCACGACTTACTCCGAGAGGAGAAAAGTTGCCACGACTTACTCCGAGAGTTGAGAATTTGCCACGACTTACTCCGAGAGGAGAGAATTTGCCACGACTTACTCCGAGAGGAGAAAAGTTGCCACGACTTACTCCGAGAGGAGAAAAGTTGCCACGACTTACTCCGAGAGGTGAGAATTTGCCACGACTTACTCCGAGAGGAGAAAAGTTGCCACGACTTACTCCGAGAGGTGAGAATTTGCCACGACTTACTCCGAGAGGTGAGAATTTGCCACGACTTACTCCGAGAGGAGAAACTTTGCCACGACTTACTCCGAGAGGAGAAAAGTTGCCACGACTTACTCCGAGAGGTGAGAATTTGCCACGACTTACTCCGAGAGGAGAAAAGTTGCCACGACTTACTCCGAGAGGTGAGAATTTGCCACGACTTACTCCGAGAGGAGAAAAGTTGCCACGACTTACTCCGAGAGGTGAGAATTTGCCACGACTTACTCCGAGAGGAGAAAAGTTGCCACGACTTACTCCGAGAGGAGAAACTTTGCCACGACTTACTCCGAGAGGAGGAAAGTTGCCACGACTTACTCCGAGAGGTGAGAATTTGCCACGACTTACTCCGAGAGGAGAAAAGTTGCCACGACTTACTCCGAGAGTTGAGAATTTGCCACGACTTACTCCGAGAGGAGAGAATTTGCCACGACTTACTCCGAGAGGAGAAAAGTTGCCACGACTTACTCCGAGAGTTGAGAATTTGCCACGACTTACTCCGAGAGGTGAGAATTTGCCACGACTTACTCCGAGAGGAGAAAAGTTGCCACGACTTACTCCGAGAGTTGAGAATTTGCCACGACTTACTCCGAGAGGTGAGAATTTGCCACGACTTACTCCGAGAGGAGAAAAGTTGCCACGACTTACTCCGAGAGGAGAAAAGTTGCCACGACTTACTCCGAGAGGTGAGAATTTGCCACGACTTACTCCGAGAGGAGAAAAGTTGCCACGACTTACTCCGAGAGTTGAGAATTTGCCACGACTTACTCCGAGAGGTGAGAATTTGCCACGACTTACTCCGAGAGGAGAAAAGTTGCCACGACTTACTCCGAGAGTTGAGAATTTGCCACGACTTACTCCGAGAGGAGAAAAGTTGCCACGACTTACTCCGAGAGGAGAAAAGTTGCCACGACTTACTCCGAGAGGAGAAACTTTGCCACGACTTACTCCGAGAGGTGAGAATTTGCCACGACTTACTCCGAGAGGAGAAAAGTTGCCACGACTTACTCCGAGAGTTGAGAATTTGCCACGACTTACTCCGAGAGGTGAGAATTTGCCACGACTTACTCCGAGAGGAGAAAAGTTGCCACGACTTACTCCGAGAGGAGAAAAGTTGCCACGACTTACTCCGAGAGGAGAAACTTTGCCACGACTTACTCCGAGAGGTGAGAATTTGCCACGACTTACTCCGAGAGGAGAAAAGTTGCCACGACTTACTCCGAGAGTTGAGAATTTGCCACGACTTACTCCGAGAGGTGAGAATTTGCCACGACTTACTCCGAGAGGAGAAAAGTTGCCACGACTTACTCCGAGAGGAGAAAAGTTGCCACGACTTACTCCGAGAGGAGAAACTTTGCCACGACTTACTCCGAGAGGAGAAAAGTTGCCACGACTTACTCCGAGAGGTGAGAATTTGCCACGACTTACTCCGAGAGGAGAAAAGTTGCCACGACTTACTCCGAGAGGTGAGAATTTGCCACGACTTACTCCGAGAGGAGAAAAGTTGCCACGACTTACTCCGAGAGGAGAAACTTTGCCACGACTTACTCCGAGAGGAGAAAAGTTGCCACGACTTACTCCGAGAGGTGAGAATTTGCCACGACTTACTCCGAGAGGAGAAAAGTTGCCACGACTTACTCCGAGAGGTGAGAATTTGCCACGACTTACTCCGAGAGGAGAAAAGTTGCCACGACTTACTCCGAGAGGTGAGAATTTGCCACGACTTACTCCGAGAGGAGAAAAGTTGCCACGACTTACTCCGAGAGGTGAGAATTTGCCACGACTTACTCCGAGAGGAGAAAAGTTGCCACGACTTACTCCGAGAGGAGAAAAGTTGCCACGACTTACTCCGAGAGGAGAAACTTTGCCACGACTTACTCCGAGAGGAGAAAAGTTGCCACGACTTACTCCGAGAGGAGAAACTTTGCCACGACTTACTCCGAGAGGTGAGAATTTGCCACGACTTACTCCGAGAGGAGAAAAGTTGCCACGACTTACTCCGAGAGGAGAAAAGTTGCCACGACTTACTCCGAGAGGAGAAACTTTGCCACGACTTACTCCGAGAGGTGAGAATTTGCCACGACTTACTCCGAGAGGAGAAAAGTTGCCACGACTTACTCCGAGAGTTGAGAATTTGCCACGACTTACTCCGAGAGGTGAGAATTTGCCACGACTTACTCCGAGAGGAGAAAAGTTGCCACGACTTACTCCGAGAGGAGAAAAGTTGCCACGACTTACTCCGAGAGGAGAAACTTTGCCACGACTTACTCCGAGAGGAGAAAAGTTGCCACGACTTACTCCGAGAGGTGAGAATTTGCCACGACTTACTCCGAGAGGAGAAAAGTTGCCACGACTTACTCCGAGAGGAGAAACTTTGCCACGACTTACTCCGAGAGGAGAAAAGTTGCCACGACTTACTCCGAGAGGTGAGAATTTGCCACGACTTACTCCGAGAGGAGAAAAGTTGCCACGACTTACTCCGAGAGGTGAGAATTTGCCACGACTTACTCCGAGAGGAGAAAAGTTGCCACGACTTACTCCGAGAGGTGAGAATTTGCCACGACTTACTCCGAGAGGAGAAAAGTTGCCACGACTTACTCCGAGAGGTGTGAATTTGCCACGACTTACTCCGAGAGGAGAAAAGTTGCCACGACTTACTCCGAGAGGAGAAAAGTTGCCACGACTTACTCCGAGAGGAGAAACTTTGCCACGACTTACTCCGAGAGGTGAGAATTTGCCACGACTTACTCCGAGAGGAGAAAAGTTGCCACGACTTACTCCGAGAGTTGAGAATTTGCCACGACTTACTCCGAGAGGTGAGAATTTGCCACGACTTACTCCGAGAGGAGAAAAGTTGCCACGACTTACTCCGAGAGGAGAAAAGTTGCCACGACTTACTCCGAGAGGAGAAACTTTGCCACGACTTACTCCGAGAGGAGAAAAGTTGCCACGACTTACTCCGAGAGGTGAGAATTTGCCACGACTTACTCCGAGAGGAGAAAAGTTGCCACGACTTACTCCGAGAGGTGAGAATTTGCCACGACTTACTCCGAGAGGAGAATAGTTGCCACGACTTACTCCGAGAGGAGAAACTTTGCCACGACTTACTCCGAGAGGAGAAAAGTTGCCACGACTTACTCCGAGAGGTGAGAATTTGCCACGACTTACTCCGAGAGGAGAAAAGTTGCCACGACTTACTCCGAGAGGTGAGAATTTGCCACGACTTACTCCGAGAGGAGAAAAGTTGCCACGACTTACTCCGAGAGGTGAGAATTTGCCACGACTTACTCCGAGAGGAGAAAAGTTGCCACGACTTACTCCGAGAGGTGAGAATTTGCCACGACTTACTCCGAGAGGAGAAAAGTTGCCACGACTTACTCCGAGAGGAGAAAAGTTGCCACGACTTACTCCGAGAGGTGAGAATTTGCCACGACTTACTCCGAGAGGAGAAAAGTTGCCACGACTTACTCCGAGAGGAGAAACTTTGCCACGACTTACTCCGAGAGGTGAGAATTTGCCACGACTTACTCCGAGAGGAGAAAAGTTGCCACGACTTACTCCGAGAGTTGAGAATTTGCCACGACTTACTCCGAGAGGAGAGAATTTGCCACGACTTACTCCGAGAGGAGAAAAGTTGCCACGACTTACTCCGAGAGGAGAAAAGTTGCCACGACTTACTCCGAGAGGAGAATAGTTGCCACGACTTACTCCGAGAGGAGAAAAGTTGCCACGACTTACTCCGAGAGGAGAAACTTTGCCACGACTTACTCCGAGAGGTGAGAATTTGCCACGACTTACTCCGAGAGGAGAGAATTTGCCACGACTTACTCCGAGAGGAGAAAAGTTGCCACGACTTACTCCGAGAGGAGAAAAGTTGCCACGACTTACTCCGAGAGGAGAATAGTTGCCACGACTTACTCCGAGAGGAGAAAAGTTGCCACGACTTACTCCGAGAGGAGAAACTTTGCCACGACTTACTCCGAGAGGTGAGAATTTGCCACGACTTACTCCGAAGGGTGAGAATTTGCCACGACTTACTCCGAGAGGAGAAAAGTTGCCACGACTTACTCCGAGAGTTGAGAATTTGCCACGACTTACTCCGAGAGGAGAGAATTTGCCACGACTTACTCCGAGAGGAGAAAAGTTGCCACGACTTACTCCGAGAGTTGAGAATTTGCCACGACTTACTCCGAGAGGTGAGAATTTGCCACGACTTACTCCGAGAGGAGAAAAGTTGCCACGACTTACTCCGAGAGGTGAGAATTTGCCACGACTTACTCCGAGAGGAGAAAAGTTGCCACGACTTACTCCGAGAGTTGAGAATTTGCCACGACTTACTCCGAGAGGTGAGAATTTGCCACGACTTACTCCGAGAGGAGAAAAGTTGCCACGACTTACTCCGAGAGTTGAGAATTTGCCACGACTTACTCCGAGAGGAGAGAATTTGCCACGACTTACTCCGAGAGGAGAAAAGTTGCCACGACTTACTCCGAGAAGAGAAAAGTTGCCACGACTTACTCCGAGAGGTGAGAATTTGCCACGACTTACTCCGAGAGGAGAAAAGTTGCCACGACTTACTCCGAGAGGTGAGAATTTGCCACGACTTACTCCGAGAGGGGAAAAGTTGCCACGACTTACTCCGAGAGGTGAGAATTTGCCACGACTTACTCCGAGAGGAGAAAAGTTGCCACGACTTACTCCGAGAGGTGAGAATTTGCCACGACTTACTCCGAGAGGAGAAAAGTTGCCACGACTTACTCCGAGAGGAGAAAAGTTGCCACGACTTACTCCGAGAGGTGAGAATTTTGCCACGACTTACTCCGAGAGGAGAAAAGTTGCCACGACTTACTCCGAGAGGAGAAAAGTTGCCACGACTTACTCCGAGAGGAGAAACTTTGCCACGACTTACTCCGAGAGGTGAGAATTTGCCACGACTTACTCCGAGAGGAGAAAAGTTGCCACGACTTACTCCGAGAGGTGAGAATTTGCCACGACTTACTCCGAGTGGAGAAAAAGTTGCCACGACTTACTCCGAGAGGAGAAAAGTTGCCACGACTTACTCCGAGAGGAGAAAAGTTGCCACGACTTACTCCGAGAGGTGAGAATTTGCCACGACTTACTCCGAGAGGAGAAAAGTTGCCACGACTTACTCCGAGAGTTGAGAATTTGCCACGACTTACTCCGAGAGGAGAGAATTTGCCACGACTTACTCCGAGAGGAGAAAAGTTGCCACGACTTACTCCGAGAGGAGAAAAGTTGCCACGACTTACTCCGAGAGGAGAATAGTTGCCACGACTTACTCCGAGAGGAGAAAAGTTGCCACGACTTACTCCGAGAGGAGGAAAAGTTGCCACGACTTACTCCGAGAGGAGAAAAGTTTGCCACGACTTACTCCGAGAGGAGAAACTTTGCCACGACTTACTCCGAGAGGAGAAAAGTTGCCACGACTTACTCCGAGAGGAGAAAAGTTGCCACGACTTACTCCGAGAGGAGAAAAGTTGCCACGACTTACTCCGAGAGGTGAGAATTTGCCACGACTTACTCCGAGAGGAGAAAAGTTGCCACGACTTACTCCGAGAGGAGAAAAGTTGCCACGACTTACTCCGAGAGGAGAAACTTTGCCACGACTTACTCCGAGAGGTGAGAATTTGCCACGACTTACTCCGAGAGGAGAAAAGTTGCCACGACTTACTCCGAGAGT
>CAJUYD010000188.1:0-21385 GCA_910591665.1 Ectemnius continuus
AAAAGAATGTAGCTGTCATTGTCGTTCGGTGCGCATGCGTGAGCAAGTTTATTAAACATTGAGTGTTTACATAGGTAGCCGAGCGACCGACCAGTACTGATCACACTGTATTAACCTAACTCCTAAAAAGCACATATTTAGGGCGTTTTTGGAGTTTGTTGGCTGTCTCCCTTTTCCTCATTCGCTACCTTATTTCATCCTTTTCCATTCACCAACCTATTCTCAATTATCCCAACAAACAAATAAATAATAATAAAAAACGAAAACGAAAACTTGCTTTCACTCTATTCTTTTTTGGTCATTGTTCTAATTGTTTCATAAAGGGCATTCAATAACTTGTGGGCTACTTGAAGTCATTCCATATTGAAAAAAAAAAGATAATCAACAACAAAAGATGGCCAGTCAAACACAAGGTATCCAACAATTGTTGATTGCTGAGAAGAAAGCCGCCGAAAAGGTAAATTATCGATTGATCGATATGAATTGACGGTGATTGTGGTTTTTTTTCTTCTTCTTCTTCTTCTTATCAATTTAATTATTAATTTCTTTCATACCAGGTTCAAGAGGCTCGTAAGAAGAAGGCACGCCGTCTAAAGCAGGCGAAAGAAGAGGCTACAGCTGAGATTGAACGTTTCCGTGTGGAACGTGATCATGCTTTTCGTGAGTATGAAAGTAAACACATGGGATCAATGTAAGTCAATGAGAGAGTAGTTTTACATTCGAATTTGAATAATTATCATTTTATTAAAATCTATGTCAATCATTAAATTCCACTCTAAACAGGGACACCATCAAAGATTCTATTGAGCGCGATACTCAGGTGAAATTGGAAACAATGGCCAAATCGGTGAACGTATCGAAAGATTTGGTTATTAAAGATTTATTAACTCGAGTCATTTGTGAAGTTCAGCCTAAGTTGCATCACAATCTTCGTCTCGCTGATGTTAAGTAAACAAGTTACCCCCCCTTCTTCTTTTCCTTTTAACCGATGGACACTTTAAATGCTCATCGTTTTTCACCCGTTCAAAACATATTTAATAGTTTTCATTACAAGTCAGCTTCCTTCTATTATTCAGACATTTTGTTTTATTTAATTAATTTTTTATGTTATTTTTTTCTCTTCTTCTTCTCTTCTTATTTTTGTAACATTATCAAGTTTATCATCATTAGTCAAGAATGAGTTGAGCACAATTTGTCCCATATAATATATAGACATACATATATATATATATATATATATATATGTGTGTGTATGTGTGTGTGTGTCTATGTATCATTACTTCGAGAGATGGACACTGAAGGTTCTCACACACACACACACACATAAAATATATATAGATATAAATATATATCTATATTTATATGCACTAGCTCTCTTCTGTATTTATAAAGGTAGATTATGAGTTTCGTTTTGAATTGAATAAACACAAAAACAAAGAAAATTACCTTTAAGCTCTTAATCGAATCGTGTGTTGAAGCCAAGAACATTTTAGTTTCATATATTTCCTATGCTTTGAAACTTTTTTCCTTGTTTAAATAATCTTTTATATTGTTATTTCACACAAAAGAGAAAGAAAAGATTATTAAAAAATAATAAAAGGTAGAAAAAAAAGGGAACAAAAAGATTATTTCATATTGAGAAATGTTTATTTATTATTTGTTTCGCAGATAAATTATCACAGAATAATATAATTTAAATATAGAAAACCAGACTCCATTTACAAAGTAATCGTTTGAATTGATTTCAAAAATGGGAAGCAGTCGTTCATTTTGATTAAGACACATTATGCTAAGTCATACAGACACACACACACACACACACACAATACTAAGGTCTAAATCATTTTTAAGCTTGCTTCATTACATCAAATGACTTCTTTGTGCGTCTTTCTCTTTTCTATCTCCTAATGTTTATGTTTTTGTTTGTGTGTGTGTGTGTGTGTGTGTGTGTATGCATTTGCTTGTGTCAGCACATCATTCATCAAAGATTGCAACAAAGTTCATATAAATTACATTGTAGAAAAAAAATAAGAATAAATAAATAAATCTAAAATAGAACAAAACAATTGATAAAAAGGATTTTTTTTGAAAAAAAAAACGAAAACAAAAACTAATCACAACATTTCTTAGTTTGATTCTTTTCGGATATGATTAGATTACATCAAGTGTGTTTTGTTTGTTGGTGTACGTGTGTGTGTGTGTGTGTGTGTGTGTGTTTACACATGTTTTTGTTTGAACAGGTGTGAAGATAAACAAAACTTTTACGACAAGGAGAAGAGAAGACTTTGAAACAAATTATTCGAATAATTCAAATGTAACAATTAAAGATTACATTATGGAAGAGAGAAAGAGAGAAGGAAGGTGATATATATATATATATATATTTGTAGACGAACGAGGTGAATAACAAGTTTAGAATAATATGAAATCAATAAGTTTTAAGAAAAAGAAACCGTTGAAATTTATTTTCTTAGAGCTCATCCGATTTGTTTTAAGTGAATCGACCAGAAATGTGAAACGATAATGAGGACAAGGCACCAATTAGGAAAGATTGGACTATAACAAAGAAAGATGTGGCTGAAGGGGGACAGGAGAGAAAGGGAATGGAGAATGATGGAAAGAGATGGGACACAATGAAATTGAACGTTTTTATTTCATTAAGGCACCACGCATATGTTCGGCTCGATGTTTGCGTTCAAAGCTGGAATAAATAAATCGTCCATGTTTGGTATCACAAAGTAGTTGAAAAATTCAGATTTCAATTTCTTTTCGATTAGATTAGTTACATAGTTTACATTAACATCGTGATCGCCTAATTTCGGGCGAGCCGTTATCTGTATCTGAGGATCGTTTCTAAAACCATACCACAATCGATCAGATGGAGATTCGGGAATGTTTATAGCTGTATTAAAAAGGAAGGAGAATGAGAGAAAGGGATTCTGAAAAATGATTAATTTACTTACCGAGTGTTCCATTCAGAGAATTCAATTGAACTGTCAAAATGATTGATATCTTAGAGAAACCTTCGAGCGCCTTTCGGATAAAATTCATTTGGCTAACTTTTTGAAAATATTGATTAGCTGCAATTCGATCGACAACTCGAGTGAATTTTTTCTGCTTAAAATCAGTATCAGCATCGTCAGGATCGGCAGGTGCTGTTTCTGGTTCTTCATCTTCCGAGCTGGTGACTATTGAATCAAGATCAGAATCACTATCAAGACAGACTTCGTTCAGATTGGAATTACTCTCCACCATAGTATGAGAACGACATTTGTAACCAATCCAAGGGCGGCCATTGATCAAAGGAGTCGATGGCTCGACTGTTGGTGTTATCTCCTTAGGGGGAACATTCTCTGGTGGTGATTCCATTCCATCCAGACCTTTAATCTTTTTAAGATTGACACGAGTTTCAAGCGTCATAGTGAAGCCACCTAAGGTATAATGGAGATGATATTTACAGATCTAGATAGAAAAGGGAGATGCACTATAACCCAATTACCTGAATAGCTAACATCGAAGTCAATCCAAAGTCCAGCTTCGTCGACAACCGGTGTAGTGGGTACTGAATTAAATTTTGGTAAAGCATTACCAATATCGATTTCAGTAATGACTAGATTTTCCATAAAATAAGGTAATCGCAATTTTTTCAACTTTCGCTGTAACTTCTTAGCAATGTATGCACTCCAATTTGGTTTGTTTAGAATGTCAAATGAAAGGCGATTGAGAAGGACATTGAACCAAGTGAGCGGTGTCATCATACCCGATCCACTTAAACCATCGATATTCATGACATTGGATTTGAGAAAATTATGATAATCCAAACGACGTGTTAGAATGTTAAGATATTTATTTTGTCCATTAGAAGCACTTGACTCGCTTTCATTGTAACTAAAATTGGGTAGATCATTAACGCTCACCGAACGATTCGATTCGGAAAGTGATGATAATGTTTTTAACGAGCCTACCATACTCGAATCGATAGCATTCTTGATCGCCCAAAACCATTCCTCCTTCTCACGGCAGGTACGAGCAAACATGACCAGCTTGATCGTCTTCGGGGAGGAGGCCATTGGATTCTTTTGTTTAGCATCGATGGTAGAATTAAGATAATCGTCGGTTCCATATGAGGATGAGAAATGAATAGCATATCCACCAGCGTTATTGTATTCCTTTCGGTCATCGCTAAACTCAATGCAGATGGGATACTTTTTGCTCCAGATATATTTTCTTTGATTTCGAACATTTTTAGTTAGAAACAATGTAACACGTTTGAAGCCAAGCTTGGAAAAGTCGATCGTCCGGTAACTACTGTAGCTTATATGATTGTTTGATTTGGAGTCGAGCATAAATTGTTTCAATTTTTTCTCAGTCATCTTCTCTTTTGGCGTCAATAGATAGATGATAGAGCCGTGTAGTATCATAAAGATTAGATGAGACTTGAAACCATCCGTTTCCCTTTCTTCATATTCACCAATAAATTCACTGACCCAGCCAGAGAAGGCGCCATTATCAATGGCAAGTAGATTGCTGTTTGATGGACTAAAAGTTATCTTACGAAATTTAGAACGACGTAAAGTGACTGAATCAGGTGTACCCGGACGACGGACCGCCTCATCTAATGAATCCGACTTGATAAGAATGAACTTAGAGGTGATATATACGATGATAACAAGAAGCAATAGAAATGTTCCCACAAAGCCAAGAATTAAGCCGTTGATGAATTTGGGCAATGGTGATATTAAGGAGAGAAGAATTGATATGAGGGCAACAATTAAGGTGAAAATATAGAAGATAAAGGTAAAATGATAATCACTTGGCTTATGCTTGCCTAAGCCTTTCAACATTGAATTCAACTTTTGTGTACTGGTTGGTGATTCGTTTTCATCTTGTTCGATTATGAATGGATTCTCTTTAGACTCCCTTGATAAAAATTCACCAACATCTTCCGTGATGACAGATGATGTGGATGAAGTAGAAAATGAATCCTGTTGATGTCGAGGAAGTTCAATGCTACTGGTGCTTAGATTGTTATTGCCTTTAAAATTGATATCCGATATCGTCTTACGCCGAAGAGTTGGATTAGTTGAAGAATTGATTGTAGGATGAAAAACTGATTGAAAATTTTCTTCAATGCTCACCTCTTCATTACCATTTTTAGTTTTACGAAATGAAACCATTGATTTGCTGACAGGTAGTTTAGATGTTTTATTAAATTTCATATTATTGCTGTCATTTGAAGTGGCAACGATCGATGGTAGACTCTCAGACGAAGAGTACTGCAAAGATAATTGAGTCACCTCAGTTGTATTTGAGATCGTTGATTGTTTATTAGCTGGTGTTATGATTGATAATAAGTTGGCCAGTGAAGTGGCAGTCGGCGATGTACACAATGCCTTGGCTGGTTTGACTTTCAAATTATTATTTTTGGACTCATCTTTAGACTTCTTCCAAGTGGTAGTAGCATTGACAGCTGTCGATAGTGTTAATTTACCTTTTTTCAATTCCTTTGTATCTTTATCTTTTTTAGAAGCAGTCGTATTATCATCGATTGGCAATGCTTCCTCATGAATGTAACCATTTGGTGGTGTGGGTGTACGACGATTATTGTTTGAAATCGAACTAACCATATCCACTTGATTTGCTCGCTTTGGGATTGAATTAGCGATGATTAGAAAAGAAGGAAGAAGAAGAAGATGATGATGATGATGATGATGATGAAGAAAGCGACAGGCAAAGACACACATACACAAGTTGCATTCAGATCATGGCCATGAAAGGGAAAGGGAAAAAGAGGTAAAATATATATTTTATAAGTAAGATAAGAGAAAGGAGAGCAATTAAGGTTTATTGTTTAAAAGCGACAAGACATGTCAATAGTTACCGTTGCTTGTCCATTGCTCAGCGTCGATAGGCTGCTGTTGCTGCCACTGCTGCTGCTGCCGTTGTTGTTGTTGTTGTTGTTGTTATTGTTGCTGGTGGTGGTGGTGGTATTGTTGTTGTTGTTGGAGATGGTAGTAGTGATAATGATACTACTACCTGGTGTAACGCATTTACCTCCAATCTGATGATTTTCCAGATTATTATCAACTAAGGCATTATTAGCTTGATTCCTTTCTTCATTAGCTTTATTTTTATCACTACGTAATCGTTCTCGTAATGAATTACCCGAAAAAAATTTCATATCGTTAAACCAGCTTATATTCGATGTAGGTGATGGTGAGGATGCTTTTGGATTACTGTTCAAATTATTAACCGAATTCGATAGTGAAGAGTTGCTCATATTCCCTTCGACAGGCAATGCAAAAACATCGGCAAACTCGGTGACCAGATTATTTTCGTTTATTTGATCATTTGCTTTTACCAATCGTTTAATAGTGGTTGGTGAGGAGGACTCGCTTTTGGTTTGACTAATTGTGGTTGCTGTTGTGAAGCTTTCTTGCAATTGCCTGACAAACTTATCCATTTTCGAGCCTACAGTAGCAGTGTTTTTTTTCTTTTTAAAATTAAAAACTGATGCTGTTTCCTTTAAGTTATCGGTAGTGTTAACAACGGAGCTGTTATCGGCTTGATAAAACGATACGACATCTGTTTCATTGCTGACGCCGTTTGATGTTTTATTGGTAGTGAGGAGAGCAATTTGTTCACCATCATACACATTTAACGAATCCACTGTCTTCAATTGGATCGCAGTCGGGCGAATCGGTGTAATTCTATTAAGTGGATCGTCCAGATGGGAACGATTAAGCTGATCGATAACATTACCGATTACATGATCCGTTTCAAAGTCATAATCTTCAGCGGCGTCGCTCCATAAATGCGAACATGGACTATCCTTACATTGAATGTTCAACGTTGGTTGAGATTTTTCACAAATATCACTAGATGGTGTAGCATCGGGTTGTATGTCTTGTGATAGCGAGTCTTGATCATTACAACCAATCTCATCGAATGTAATCGGCATTGGTGATGGTGAACGAGATGATGATCGTTCCATTGCTGAGGCATTGAATCGAATGCTTATGTTCTTGGCCATTTTTGTTGTTGTTGTTGTTGTTGTTGCTGCTGTTGCTGTTGCCGTCGTCGTCGTTGTTGTTGGTGTTTGTTCATTCATTTGCTTGTAAATGGTCGAGAACAGACGAAGGATTTGAATTACACAACTAAATTATCAGGAGTTATTTTGGTTTCCCTCTAGAAAAACAGTGACACAAAAAGTGTTACATTGATCTCGTTTTGTGTTCAATAAATATGATGATAATGAGATGTTGATTATTAGGCAGATAATGTTTCGTGGGTATATAAATATGCATGCATATATCAATCAATCAATCAATCAAAAAATTGATAATTAATATAAAAAAAAATAAATAAATAAAACAATTCGAAATGTGTTTGCAAATGAATGCTTTTTTTTGTTTGAAATATTATATACTTTTCATTTGTTTGTTTTTATTTCAAACAATATGCATTCAATTAATGAACATCCTCTCTCCTAGTTTTCAAATGATAATGGAGAAGAGTGGTATATATAAATTAATCGAATTTCATCATTGACAATCCATGGTGATGTTACAATATGATTTCAATAAATGGATGATCATTCGGTGCCAAATTAATAATATCACATACACATAGACAACGCACATATGCACAGACCAGTTCGATTTAATTTTCAGCTAATCTTCGTAAGATATTTTTTTCTATAGTCCAAGCTAGATTGAATATTGAAACGAAAATAATGAAACAAAAAAAAAAACAAAGATTAGATTTTTTTTTTAAAAAGCAAAAAATAAAAATAAAAATGTTGCAATAATAGGAGACGACTTGATGTAAAAACATCGACATCGAATGATAATAATAGAATGTGCTAATAATAAGTCTTTCCAATGCACACCATACACATGTGTCCATAGTGAACAACATCCAAATAAACACACACACACAATTTAGGTAAACAATTCAATTTTGGTGGTTGTTTTGGATGCTCATCATCCATGTACTCTTCGAAATGATATTTGTTCACAATAATATTACTTATTAAGTGCCTGCACACACACACACACACACACACAATTATTAGTATTATTATTTCATTTTTAAAGACGTCAAAATAAAGCAGCAACCTTTTGTTTTAATGATGTTTATTTATTGATTGATCAATAAGTTTTTTCTCTGTCTGTCTGTCTGTCTGTCTGTCTGTCTGTCTCTCTCTGTTTAGAACACGTAAAATGAAAAGAAGAAAAGAGAAAGACATCCAAATGAATATTATGTCAACATAATAATGGTACATGTTTATGTACAATAACAGACCTCTCTCTCTCTCTTTCTCTTTTTCTCTCTTTCTCTTTCTCTATCACACTCTTTTCTCCCTTTCCCTCTCCTTCCATTCGTGTGATTCATCACCAACACACACTTATACACCAGTAATTCTTTTTTTGAGCTACTACAATGACAACGACAACAACGACGACGACGACAACAATGGCAACGGCTACATTAATATATAGATATTGGTTAGTTAATATATAAATATATATATTTATATATATATATTTATATATATATATTTATATATATAACCAACCAATTGATAAAGCGAGAAAAGACAATGAGATTGGAATTGTTTAATTAATGACTTGGCGATTAATATTGTTCAAGAATAATTATTTTCTTCTTTGAATTAAAATTTGATTGGAGTAGACAAACATTATCCATTCTAAAATGAAAAAGAAAGGAAGGAAAAGAAAAAGAGAATTGTTGATCGAAAATATAATCGCTTAAAAAAAGCTGTGCAAACCTTGTCACTATTGTTGAATAATTCATTTGTTTTTACTTTTTCAAATAATAATAATAATAATAATAATAATAATATTGTATGATGTCATGGACCTGATGACGAAGCAATTATTTTCTTTCTTTCTTCACAAGAGTTCAAATTACATTACCTGTTTGGTTGCACTGATTAAAATATAATAACAGCATGGATATTGAACTGATTACTAAATTAAAAATTTAACATGTAATTTCTTTAAGTCGAGGAAACGATCGATAAATGTTTCGATTAGGTCCTATGTGCGCAAATGCAAATAGTAGGTAAATGGATGTTTGCCTTATGTTGATTTTTTGATGTCGATGACGATGATGATGGACTATGACGATGATGAGAATGGACAATGATCAACAACTGAACATTTGTTAATTTAACGAAAGAACCATCCCTACTGGCAATGACGAACATACCTACGTCACAATAGTCCAGCCATCTATTATGGAAATAACGAATATGGAGGGAGAGAGAGAGAAAGAGAGAAAGAGAGAGAGAGAGAGAAAATAAACATCGAATATAAATTGTAAATAGTATTTTTCAAATGATGTTGCCTGTAAATGAAATGATGGATGATCATTTGAATTTATATAACAATAATATAAGCAGGGAAGGCCGGGGACCAAGGAAGAGAATGATTTTAAACAATAACAAAACGAAATCACATCGAATGAGAAAGTTAAAATTAAAGTTTGAAATGTTCGAATAAACTTGACAATGAAGCTAATAAAATCTTAGTTCTTCTTATAGTTTGCTAAAATAAAATAATATTAAAAAAAACTTTTCTTTGTCATACAATGAAAAAAAAACAAAATATAAAACAAAATATAAAATAAAAGAAGACAAGTTATAGGGAAAACCCACATGGGTTGAGGGAAAACGGCTGAGAACGAGTTGAAATATTCACTACCCATGCCTCGTGTGTGTAGAAGAAGTCCATCAAGAGATGGACTTGAAAAGACAGAACAAATTATGCTTGAAGAAAGAAAAGAAAAAGGAGAAAGAGAAAGAGGGAGAGAAAGGGAAGAAGACACTCTCTTTTTTTTTTCTTTCTTCCAACCAAAATCACACCGAGAACATTACACCGTACACCTGTGATCAACATTACATTTCATTGAGATAGAGTAAAATGTAGTCATTTTCTTCTTCTTTCACTCGCTACCATTCGGCTAAAATACTTATTTTGTTCACTAGATTACTATTCAATGAACATTATTTACAATGATGTGAATGGTAATGACAATCATAATTATGGATGAAAAGATAATCAATTGAATATCTTCTATACGCTGTGGCATTTAACGTCAAATGAATTTCTTGTCGTTTTTATTATTATTATTTTCGTTTTGTTTAGACAGGCGAAAAAGAAAAGAGTTAGACTT
The DNA here is from genome assembly GCA_910591665.1 of Ectemnius continuus. Classification (NCBI taxonomy): domain Eukaryota; kingdom Metazoa; phylum Arthropoda; class Insecta; order Hymenoptera; family Crabronidae; genus Ectemnius; species Ectemnius continuus. The sequence goes on from CAJUYD010000188.1 coordinate 10,204, forward strand.
TCATTATCATTAACAACAACAACAACAACAACAAAAAAGGTTTGTGTTGGAAGACAATCAAATAAAGAGATAGATGATGATAATAATTTGGTGAGAATTTTACTTACAGATTCAATTAAAAAGGTATACAATTAAGTACATCAATTGTGTTCCAGATGATAAGAAATTATCGACACTTGTTGAACATTTATTCTTAAACGAAAAGGAAAAGAATTGTGTGTGTGTGTGTTTGTGTGCAAAAAGAATGCACATTTGGTTGAATAAACAAAATTTGAGGTTAAAATAATTCACATTTTGCTTCAACAATGATAAGATTGATTGCTGTTTAGAGATGAGAGGAAAAATAGACTTGACTATCAATTGCACTAAATCGGGTATGTTGTTTTAATCAAAGTGATGTTGCTATAGAATCAAAGAATTGCACATAATATAAGAAGACTTGAAGGAAGGGAAATGATTAAGTACGCATCATTCAAAGGAAAAACAAACCATCAAGCATGTAAACACTTGATTAATCGATCAAAACAGAAAAGAACACAATGGTAACGAGGAAGCTTATGGTGTGTGTGTGTGTGTGGTGTTGTTGTTACAATAAAAAGGGAAATAATTGTATGCCCAAATATCATTTTATTATTTGAAAACAATTTATGACTGGAGACTGGGTGAAGATATTGTTTTCATTACTAACACAACAGAATGAATCAGGACCAAATGTGAGAGGCAGTGACGATGATGATGATGATGGTGGTGAGAATGGTGAGGATGATGAAACAACCACAACGATGGCAACATGACGCTGCCGACAAGCAAACAAACATACATACATACATACATACATACACACACACACACATGAACACACCCACCCAAACACGGAATCGATATTAAACGGTAAACATAGGCGGCAATAGTAAGGAAAGGAAAGAAAAAGTCCTGATGACAAGAGAAGTCTACCAAAAATATACACAGGCAGTGAATGAGTGTGTATTATATGAGTGAGTGAGTGAGTGAATGAGTCTATGTCGGTGTGCAGCCCCGTCATAATGAGTAAGCCAGTGTGAATCTTTCACCAGCTTCGACTGCCATCGAAAGATAGAGGTAGACACCGCCACCACCACCACCACCACCACCACCACCAACCACCACGCACGCATACATCAATCAGCAAATGAAGGTAGTTTCTTGAAGGAGTGAGTTGAAAAAGACAGTTGTGTGCATATAGTGCCACCATCAATCGGTCGTGGGCCCTTATACTTTTTCTATCCTTTATCTCTTCAACTAGATCAGTGCTCATTCAACTGAATACAAACTTGATATAATGACATTTTTATTCATTGATGTCGCTGGTAGTGGCGATGGCGACAATGGTGATGATGATGATGATGGTGATGGTGGTGGTGGTTGTGGTGGTGGTGGTGGTGGTTAACAAGATAGTGAACATTGATGGAAATTCTTTCATTTTCATTCCTTTCTTTCCCGATAACAAAAAAGAAGTGTGTGACAAAACAATTAAAAGGAAGCAAAGTAACACACACACACACACACACACACACACACACGCAAACAATTCGCAGTATTCAATTAGAAATGATTGGAAAGTGTCTTAGTAGAAAGAATTCATTGAACTCACCTAAAACATTTGAACTATATTCTCATAGTTGTTAATGTGTAAATTAGTGCATTAATTAATAAGCATTATAGCTTTCTCTCTCTCTCTCTCTCTCTCTCTCTCTCTCTCTCTCTCTCTCTCTCTCTCTCTCTCTCTCTCTCTCTCTTCAATTTTATATAATTATAATTTCATTAACATTTTAATTAATATTTCAAACATTATTATACACAGTGAATTATTATTTAATAATTGATTAGCCCAATTAATTGAAACGAATGTAGAATAGAACATTTGATGGAAGTTCTATAGTGAATCCTTCCAATGTATATATATATATAAAGGATATATGTCTTTCGATCATAAACAATAATCATAAACAATGTCTTATGTTTGTTTAATATCTATCTTAGCTAATTAAAATAACCAACCATTGAATGGTAGTGTAACCAAACGAATGTAGTGCATTCGGATAGAGGTACCGTTAGGAATGGTTTAGCTTAAACGTCACTTACAGTCCCCTCCCATCGATTTGAGGGGTTTATATTCATTCTCTCAAGGTAACTTATCTTCTCCCTTTCGAACTTAAATTATGTGGCAAGTAGATCACAAGTGTTCCTTTCCTTAATAAATCAGCCTACCATTGTAATGCAGGCATATTACACAACATCATATATAAAGCATGAAACATTAAGTCACCAGCCGACATCTGTCTTGGCTATATTCACTATACGTTCCATCACTTACCATTGACTTTCAATTACAACGAAAGACAACTAAGGGACGGAAACTAGCTGTAGAAAGGTGATAGGGACAGATGCACGAACAATCACTGTAATCACAATGGAAAGAAAAAGAAAGAAAGAGAGAGAGAGAGAGAGAGAGAGAGAAAGAGAGGGACATATTGTGAATGAGATGTAGAGCGATTTGATAAATGTCCAAACCAATTGGCCAAATATACCAACCTATCGAGAACGGAGACCGAAAGAGAAAGAGAGAATATGTGAACTACAGTCAACATATTGACATGACCTAGGGCCCACCTTTCATTTGGTGTGTGTGTGTGTGTGCGTGTGCATGAGTATGTGCCAGCACATCAGTCAGCCTGTTTAAGTAAGCTTGTCTCGAGCACCAGATGTAAGAGGAAGATTGTCTGTCTGGTTGAGACTACCACCAATCTAATCATCCGAGCCAACATTTGGGAACAGACAACCCATAGGCACATAAAATACTTTCAACATTTTATATGACTGTTGCTCATTTGCTGGATCGATTTTATTCGGCTCACATCTTCTCCTTCATGAAATATGGCGAACATATCCAATAAATCGACTTTGATTAAATTAGACTTTGGAACTATGGCTGACGACTCGACGAGGGTAACGTTTCAACATCAATGTTTCAAGTATGTGCCACTCAATTGTTAATTAATCAAATCATTAATTGATTACTTTTAAATAATTGATTAATAATTAGATTAACGCTAGATGAAGGCAATAAGGAGAACTACACCATTAGGAATCTCAATGAGCCTAGGAAAAGAAGGCAATTATCTAAAATGCCCGAGAGAATAAGACGTAAGTATTCACCATTTGGTTTTCGTTTAGAAGAAAAAAGAAACAAATAATCAAATTAATGTTTCAATGTTCCAACATAAAGCGCTAGAGAAAATATGGAAGAAAGAAAACGATCATAATAACGTCGATAAGTGTCAACCATTGTCAATTGAAATACGAAATGGCAACAGGCACAATGTGAATGATTTAAGCCATCGAAAAGTCTTAAATGAAAATCATCGTTGGACACCAAAGCTATCGACTGATATGACATTAGAGATTGACAATGATCCTATCAACGGACAAACGATCTCACTAAAAATGTTCAATCTAAAGAATGAAAACGAAAAGGCTGAGATTCATTCTACAATGCCAGAATGGAATGATTACATTGAGGAGGATACAATCAATTCGGCACATCCATCAGCTTATAATGATTCGGGTATCTCGTCCAATCTTCAATCACCAACTGTTTCCAATTCAGAATCAATCGATTACCCAGTGAGTTCAAGTCAAAGAAACAAAGTTGTTCAACTTCCGGAAGCGACCCATCGTGTTCTTTATAGATTCTGTGCACGGCACACTGATGAGATCGACTTGGAAATTGGTGATGCCGTACACGTCTTTAAAGAATTTAAAGACCAATGGTCGGATGGTTTAAACCTTCGTACAAAGGTACGGGGTATATTTCCATCATCCTTGGTGGCTGATGTTGACTTTGATGATTTCAACATCGAATCAAACAATCTATTGATTGACACTGATAGTATCGTGGATGATAATGTTAAACTAACAGAGATGAACATTACTATAAAACGAGAACGTTATGTTCTCGACTTCCTCGGCTCGGTAGAAGTGTGCAGTGGCAAAGGGGACCAAGTTCTCGATGAAGCAATCAACCGGGTTAAACCCTCGAATCGACCAAATAACTCTGGTATGGAGATACCCTACAAATGTATCCTTGAAGTATCCGACATTGGTGTTCGTATGATGAGCAATAAGACGACGGTCAATAATCAACAAACTAAAATGGCTAACAATTCAAGCCAACATCATGATTACTTCTTTTCATTAGTACAGCTCACCTACTGTGGCTATCAATTAAAGAAGGATAAACACTTTTTCGCCTTCATCACAAGACATCCATCGGGCCAATCACGTTACGCCTGCCACGTATTCCAGACACCCGAAAGTAGACAGGATATAACCGAGACAGTGGGACAGGCCTTTCATCGTTTCTATAATCGATTTGTGGCCATAACGATTCCATTCGATAAAGTTTATTTGTAAATATTTCTTTTATGGTAAGGCAGATATATGAAGAAAAGATTGATTACTTAATTCTACTTATTCATGCGGTGAAGAACGAGAGACAACAACAAAAAAACGATAAGTAAAACAATAAGAATAGACTTCGGTCAATTACATTTGATTATCGTCTCATTCATTTGTTTGTGTGCTGATGTTTGAAATTAGCCTACCTCTGTCAATGTGTTGTGTTCGTGTCTACAGCTTGTGTGTGTGTGTGTGTGAAACGATTATTGTAAAATATAAATTTAAATAAACCTAACAACTAATTTATTAACTTCAATTATCGTAAGTAGACAAAATGGACCACATTAACATCGAAAAGGATTAAAGCTTAAAATTTTACATTTAGAGAAAAGCTGCCCTTTACCATCATCATCATCATCAATTTCCTCATTTGATTGAAGCACACCTTGAGATTAAGGGCGCTCCCTAACGGATCCTCGATGAGTTGAATGTTGGCTTCGAATGGGAAGGCAATTGTTGAAGAAGAAGCGCGACAAGCTTGTGAGAAAGAAGGAAAAGAAGGAAGGAAAGAAAGAAAGAAAGAGAGAGAGAGAGAGAGAGAGAGAGAGAGAGACTTGCTTTGTTGTTAAACTATCCAACCAATTGGGCAAGGTAAACGACTTGATTGTGCCTATGATTTTGTGTGTGTATGCTTAAGGGCAGTACTCTCCCACTCTTCAGACAATAATACATTCACCGTTTGTGATCTTCACCTTTTATTTAGACAAACAACCACTAAATACGTTGAATAGTTACCAATCTAATTGTTACCATTCAGTCTGTACAATAAAATCTAGATATTCTAACTTGTTGTTTAAAATAAAAAGTTGAAAAAGAAGTAGTTGAAGAAAAAGAACAGCAAAGAATATATAAAAAAAAATGTAAGAGTTGTGGAGACATTCTTAAGCATTTGGGCGATGTTTGCATTTCAGCGACAATTATTAGCATAAAATACAGCACAAGAAAAAAATATAAGAAATAGAAGACAAAAAAAGAAGAAATAGAAGAAAAAAGAAGAAGAAGAACAACAACAACATTGGTGTGGCCAATTATAAGTTGATTTTCTGTTGTTCGCTGTTGTTCACATTGAAAAGATGCTACAAGATGGCTATGTGGTGGTGTGGTGAATGTATAAGCTAGATTGTTGCTGACATTAATCGAATGAGAAATGAAATTAAAACGGTCAAATGTTTGTTTTGAATAATTCTTGTCAGGTAACATTTTCAGTGTCAACACGCACAATTATCTTCCAGCTGATATCTGATGAGTTGTATGCCTGCGTGTGTGTTTTATTTTTCATCGTTAGTTCATTGATGCTTTCTGAAGCTTAAAACAATGTAACTTTTAAACAAGCTTGTATTTAAATATCTCACAAAGAATAAGTAATTTCGTTGTGATTTTGTTCTTCTTTTTTTTGTTTTTCAAACAAAAAAAGCAAGATATCGATTAATGATAGCGATATAAAATCAAAAATGATCCTCATCAGATTAATAATAGTTTGTCAATTAGTGTTTACATTGACATGTTTGATCATTCAAATGTACGCCATTGTATCATCGAAATGGGCCATATTCGAATCTCGTATCGAGCTGGGTAAGTGATTGTTGATTTCTTTTTTCTTTTGTTCTTCTTCTTCTTCTTCTTCTTCTTCTTCTTCTTTCAAAATTATAACAAGATTATTATTGCTAAAATATCTTTCTTACAATGATTTAAAGGCTTGGTTGAAGAACATGGACATTATGGCTTATGGTCGATATGTACTAAAAAGTTCATACCGGCCCAAGTGACCGAAGATGGCCGAATAATAAAAGACATTACCGACTGTGAGCCTATGAATACATTCTATAAGCCAAATCATAATCGAGCTTTGATCGCCTTCTTCGCCATTACACATTTCATTGTGATGTTAGGCTACCTTTCATTGGTAGCACTTCGATTGATCGAACTTTATCTTTATAAGCCAAATAAATTTATGTCTGATGTTGATGATCTCCATGAAAGCCAAACAACTAAGATCGAGCTATTTTTGAACAATTTCAGTCGATGGTTATTCAATAGAACCGGGCGACCATCGGATGAAAATACAAAGAAACAGATTCGTATCAAATTATATACCATCTCTGTGGCTGGTGAGTAGTATAGTTTAAACATTTTTTTAATAACTAATTCCATCAATTTGATTAATTGTTTATTAAAATCAGCCATTGTTACCGCTTTGGCCGTTTGGGAATCAATGTCCATCAATCAGCCGCTTAGGGATACGGACATATTTCAAATCAACAATGTTTCATCGAAAAATTATCGAACATACCGTGGACCGGGTTTCATAGCACAACTAATATCGTTAATTATTGACATGCTCATTACAAGTTTGATTGCTATCGAAGTTAGAGTTCTACTTGTATTACAACAATTGGAGGAGGATGAACCCGAAAATAATCAAGAAACAACAACTAGTTATGGAACTAGTGATAATATTATTGAAAATGATAATCATACATTTATTATCAACCCCTTCTTCTATTCAGATAGTATTGATCGATCCTCTTCTATTAATGAACAAAATAAAGATGATTGCCCAACACCAGCCATTCCATTGAATGAGAATCTTTCAAGATCAAACAATACATCGAACCCATTCAATCGAAAGTATAATTCTGATTCCGCACAAACGAGTTTATATGTTAATTCGTTCGAAGTTCGTAAATTAAAGAAAAATAAGCCAACAAATATGAACGATGAAACAATACAACCTCAAGCAGGACCTTCCAATAATATCTCTTACATCAATCCAATCTTTATTGAAGAGGACCACAATATTCCTTAGACCATTAGATTCTTTAGTATTTTTTTTTTGTACAATACACAAAAGAAGCAATCTATGCTTATTATTCTGTATTATAATAATTGACATATAATTTGTTCTATACTTGTTATATAATTATTATATAATTATTCTCAAGGAATAATATTTGCAATCATTCAAACAAATCATTGAAATTGAAAAAAAAACAATGTAAATAAACTTTAAGATAAACAATGAAACTAAATATTTAACAAAAAAAAATTAAAATCAACCCTTGATTGAATTAATAATAAGAAGAGAAAGGATAGAAAGTAGTATAGTAAAATGAATGGAATGAAGTTAATTACCCAATAATCAACCAAATCAACATCGACAACCCAATCGTCATGGTTTGTTTATAATAATAATAAAAAAAAGTAAAATTTCATTTTCAACTTACATTTGAAAGTTTGTAAAAATATAAATTTATTATTTTACACAGTTGTTATTGAGATGTTTTCCTATCATTAATGTTCTATCATTTCCAAAATCTAAACATTCCCTTAATTTATATTTTTGTTATGATATTTTGGCTAGCACCACACACACACACACACACAAATTGTAGATTATCATTATCATTCACAAATATTTTTATACTTATACACAAATCAAACCTTTTACCATCGTTCATCGTGACGCTTCTTTGCTAGAATACGAGGACATGAAGATATTTTATTACTTAAAATAGTCCAGCCCAAGCACGTGTAACAATAATTTAAATTTATTTATTCTATAGAATTCGATTTAAATTATAGATGAGGGAGAGAAAGGGGAAGATGAAGAGAAATACTCACTCTCGAATCGACGTCATCCAATGGGTAAAACACTTGAAACAAACAACAACTCTATCAGCACATTTTGCTTGCTAGAGATGAATATACGCCTTTGGGCTGTACGAGGAATGCTTAACACTCATCTCGATTAACGATACTAAAGATAATAAAATAATATACTATTCATTTGGGTAAGGATAAGGGGGGTGGTGGTGGTGGATTTCGTTCCTCCCCCCCCCCCGCCTTGCCCAAGTTAATATGCGAGGCTACATATTAACTCTATCGTTAATATTGTTCTTAGTCGGAGATATTTTGGTATCGTAGATCTAAAAAGATCTGGCCAATTTAAATGCGGATAATTTTATACAAAAAGAAAAACTAAAGTAAACAAAGCATTCTATACATAAACTAATATCTAGATTAATTTTTTTTTCTTCAAAGCAATAAATATACTAACAATCTTTGACATGACCCACAAATCGGGTCTGAATACTTTGAAACATATCTTGGTAGTTTTTTTTCTTCTTTTGTTATACATTGGCAGGCATCGATGACGAACAAAAAAACTTTTAGCAATTACCATTAAACAATGACGTGAAACAGATAAACGACTTTAACGATAATCTCTTCTTCTTTTTTTATTATTATTCACTTTTATGCCGAATTATTCCTAAATTATCCAAAAGAAGAATTACCTACGGTTATAAATCTTAATGTTCATTGAAAAAAAAAGTTATAGTGAAAGCAGATATTTGTAGGCCATGGTCTTTTTTAGATTTAACGGTAATTCATCCTACAGGGTGTTAGTTGGTCGTACACGATTGATTTAATTTTGTAATTTGTTCACAATCTCTGTGCACACAATTGAATATTTTTTGGAGAAAAGAAGAAAAGCAAAAGTAAAAAAGAAAGAAAACACAGTTCGGTCTGGGGAATGAGCACATATTATATTTTATCTAGACACGGCTAAGTTTTACCTTTCCAACTGTTACAAATGCATTTACATTGCCTACTGCTTAAATATATCTAATGCATTCGATGAGAACATGCGCATAACATAGAAAAATTAAAATTAAAAAAAAAAGCAGTCATGCCTGGGAATGAAAACATACAATTTGAAGCAAAAAAAAATAGAAACGAAAAGTTTTAAGGTACTTATTTAAATTGATGATGGCGATGGCGATGGTGATGATGATGATGATGATGATGATGATGATTGATGATAATAATACACACATACATACACACACATCTAGAAATGAATGTCTGATGAAACACGTCATTTTTATTATTCTTAGGACTAATAAAGGGAATTTATTTTATTACGATAATTAGATGTAAAGGGATACTTGCATTATGAACAAATATACACTGAAAATATTTGCGATGGCCTCGATGATGTGTCCTAAGTCATAGAACTACACACACGCACACACACATACATTCACACACACACACACACATATATATATATACATACATATACACACACCGAGACACACACACACACAACCTACACTTAATTATGCTCCACTTGGCATATTGAAAATGAGAAAGAGACAAAGAAAAGAAGGAAAGAAAGAGGAAAGATGGGTAGAGTTCAGGAAGTCGAATCATTAATGACAAAAATAAAAGGCGAGGAAGATGGAGAGTGGGCATGGTAGAAAATAAATCTACGTCATTGATTTACTCTGTTGGATTTAGGCCTGTGCTAGAAACAAAGTGTTCGTTAAATGAATAAAAAAAATTAATAGCAATCATAATAATAATAATATTTTGAGAACAAAAGACAAAAAAAAGGAGAAAAGGAAGAAGGTGGTGGTGGTAGAAAAAATGCCATCATTCAGAAATAATTATTTGCTAGTATTATCAAAATATGAAAAGAAAAAGTTCGATTACTTTAAGAAAGGGAAAAAGCGAATCCTTTAGAGAATCATCTCTTGTTGGTGGAAACATAAGCGAATAATAAAGTAATAACAATTTATGAAAGAATAAAAACATAAACTTAATCGAGAAATTAATCAACAATAAGAAGAAAAAGAAGAAAAAGGCAAAAAGGAGAAAAAAAAAGATATATTTTGATTGAGATTAGGATGGTGTTGTTATTGTTATTCACTATTTACATTCTGTTTTTTCGATTGTAATCTTTTTTTTGTTTTGTTTGTTGTTAATAGTTCAGATAAATTTAATTTTTTATAATATAAAAAAGAGTCTACAATGAAAAAAGGAAAGAAAACTATTCTGATAAATTTTTCCTCGAGAATGTCTGAACGTTTAAAGAAAGAAAAAGAATGAAGAAAAATGAATTTCAAGCTAAAAACAATTGATATTCTTCTAAATAGTAAAATTTCTTTCAAAAGTGGCTTGTTTAATAGCTTCAAGCTTATATGGGTAGAAAAATGTGAGAGAGAGAGAGAGAGAGAGAGAGAGCAAGTGAAAATGGTTGAAAATATCTTGATGAGTGTAGGGGGGTGGAAGGGGGAGGAATATTGATCAATCACATTCGATCAGGGGTTAAGTCGAGGTGTGTGCTACGAGATAATAATAAGGTCAATGATTGAATTATTAACGCCAACTATTCTTGCTCGCCTTAAGGACCACCTGATACTAATTTACTCGGAACATGGATCGATGGCTTTCGAGCAGTGGTTATGGCTGGAATAACTTCATTTGGACTGGTGGCGCTAATCGGTGAGGTACTACTCGGTAATACAGTTGCTGGCGACACCGGTGGCAAGGGAGGATTCTGGTTCAATATAGATTCCGATAACCTAGATTTACCGGTGCTTCCTTTGGCAGCCGCCGCCTTCGCCATATTGTAATCACCAGAGTCAAAGAATTTTTGCTATGAAAAGAGAAATATTAATTAATAATTAATCGATCAAAGGGTCTAAATAATTAATAATAACAATAAAACAATCAAAGCAAAATGAAAAATATATATATATATATATCGACATATATATATAAATCTTTTATGCCTACCCCTTTCTGTAAGCGTTTCTGCAAAAATTGTGGTCCAGGCCTTTGCATCTGGGGATACTTTGACTTAAGTTTAGATTCTTCTTCCTTGTCTGCCATTTGG
>CAJUYD010000189.1:0-2500 GCA_910591665.1 Ectemnius continuus
AAATTCTCACCCTTCGGAGTAAGTCGTGGCAACTTTTCTCCTCTCGGAGTAAGTCGTGGCAAATTCTCACTCTTCGGAGTAAGTCGTGGTAAATTCTCACCCTTCGGAGTAAGTCGTGGCAACTTTTCTCCTCTCGGAGTAAGTCGCGGCAACTTTTCTCCTCTCGGAGTAAGTCGTGGCAAATTCTCACCTCTCGGAGTAAGTCGTGGCAAATTCTCACCTCTCGGAGTAAGTCGTGGCAAATTCTCACCTCTCGGAGTAAGTCGTGGCAAATTCTCACCCTTCGGAGTAAGTCGTGGCAACTTTTCTCCTCTCGGAGTAAGTCGTGGCAACTTTTCTCCTCTCGGAGTAAGTCGTGGCAACTTTTCTCCTCTCGGAGTAAGTCGTGGCAATTTTTCTCCTCTCGGAGTAAGTCGTGGCAAATTCTCACTCTTCGGAGTAAGTCGTGGCAACTTTTCTCCTCTCGGAGTAAGTCGTGGCAAATTCTCACTCTTCGGAGTAAGTCGTGGCAACTTTTCTCCTCTCGGAGTAAGTCGTGGCAAATTCTCACCCTTCGGAGTAAGTCGTGGCAATTTTTCTCCTCTCGGAGTAAGTCGTGGCAAATTCTCACTCTTCGGAGTAAGTCGTGGCAACTTTTCTCCTCTCGGAGTAAGTCGTGGCAAATTCTCACTCTTCGGAGTAAGTCGTGGCAACTTTTCTCCTCTCGGAGTAAGTCGTGGCAAATTCTCACCCTTCGGAGTAAGTCGTGGCAACTTTTCTCCTCTCGGAGTAAGTCGTGGCAAATTCTCACTCTTCGGAGTAAGTCGTGGCAACTTTTCTCCTCTCGGAGTAAGTCGTGGCAAATTCTCACCCTTCGGAGTAAGTCGTGGCAACTTTTCTCCTCTCGGAGTAAGTCGTGGCAAATTCTCACCCTTCGGAGTAAGTCGTGGCAACTTTTCTCCTCTCGGAGTAAGTCGTGGCAAATTCTCACCTCTCGGAGTAAGTCGTGGTAAATTCTCACCCTTCGGAGTAAGTCGTGGCAACTTTTCTCCCTTCGGAGTAAGTCGTGGCAAATTCTCACCTCTCGGAGTAAGTCGTGGCAACTTTTCTCCTCTCGGAGTAAGTCGTGGCAAATTCTCACCCGTCGGAGTAAGCCGTGGCAACTTTTCTCCTCTCGGAGTAAGTCGTGGCAAATTCTCACTCTTCGGAGTAAGTCGTGGCAACTTTTCTCCTCTCGGAGTAAGTCGTGGCAAATTCTCACCTCTCGGAGTAAGTCGTGGCAACTTTTCTCCTCTCGGAGTAAGTCGTGGCAAATTCTCACCCTTCGGAGTAAGTCGTGGCAACTTTTCTCCTCTCGGAGTAAGTCGTGGCAAATTCTCACCTCTCGGAGTAAGTCGTTGTGAGTGGAAAATTTTTTATTATTAATAATAATTATTTTACAACGTATTTTATTATGTTAAACAATGTCGGTTTGCAGTGTGCGAAGCGGTGGTGTAACATTACTCATGGTCGCCTATGCGCGCCGCGTCAAAGTTCCCCCATGCCTGCCGCTGTGGCATGGCGTGGCGGCCGATCCCCGCCGTAAGCGCGCGGGCTAGCGGCCGGCCGGCGCCGACCTGCCGGCCGGCGCCTCGGTACCTATAAGAGAGGCGAGCGGTCGGAGTGGTCGAGCGAGGGAGTGCCTCCACTGAGACTCTAGAGTCGAAGAGGTAGTGTCATGCTTTCGCAAGGCTGTTCCTTAGTGTGCCGTTATGCCCTAACAACAACCATATACTATTTTCACAGCATTGCCACGGGTCGGTGTCTTTGACCGAATGGCCCTTATGTGGCGAGCGTCTTCGGACGTTGGATACGAAGGAAATCAAAGTGTTTCACTTTCGTACTCACTGAGCATCGACTCTCGGTTTATAATATCCGAGCGTTTTACTACAATCCACATACACCAAAAGAGGGTGGTGGTTGAGATTCCTTAAATGAAATATAAGGACGAAACCAGTGTATTACTGTACTGTAATATATTTGGTCACGACGAAGAGAAAGATGAGAGAGCTAGTCGTCGGGGAGAGTAGTGAGAGGAAAATTGTTATTGAGAGAGACGGAGGAGAGAAATACAGAATATGAAAAGAAGCAGTCCCTCACTGACTCTCGCTGAGATCATGAACGTACTATGACCGGTCTTGCAGTGGTAAGGAGGGCGGCACAAAGAGTGCGAGTGTCCTGGAATCGTATTAGTTCCATTTCGCGCGCTGCCCTCGTTCCCTGTGGAGAACTGGAGGACAAGTCGTTGGAAAGTGTGCAACACCACCAGCGACGATGTCAAGGCAAAAGGGGGAGAGCGATGTCTGTTTCTCGTGGGAAAAGACGTAACGAATATACGAAAAGGGAATACGAAAATCATATACACAAGGATGTGAGGGAGCGCAGTGGAGAATAGCTGGCTCATATAAACTCACCGAACACGGATAGCGCCGCAGCACACCGTGCCCACGAGACAGGCCCTAAGGTCTACTTTTCTATGAGA
>CAJUYD010000189.1:5000-7500 GCA_910591665.1 Ectemnius continuus
TCACGACGCGACGACGACGACGAGGGCCGGTCGACTCTGTATCTCGGACTGCCTCGGCAGACTACACGAGACTAAGCAGAGCGACGCCTCGCGTCGCGCGCTCCGACGAGAACCCACGGGATCGCGGGACGCTCGCGCTCTCCGACACTCTTTCTCTCTGTGTCTCTCCTCCCCCTCTTTAAACTCTCGAAGCGCATTTTACTCAAGAGAGAGGCGCCGAGCACACGGCGGTTGACCAACAACCGGTGTAACCTACGCGATGGTGCTGTCGGCACGAGAGGAGAGAGTGTACTCTCTCCCTCTCCCCGACGCTGCGCGAGAGGGCGGATCTAGTCCCGTATCGGGGAAGTGTATACTACCCCGTCGACGATCCCCCGAGGTTTTTCAATGAAGTGTTCGCCCGGCCCTCGCCCGCGCGTTAAAAGCGCGCGTGCGTGGGTCGCCGTGCGGCGGTGATGGTGCAGTGGCCTCCGATGCGGGGCCCACCCATCACCTCTCTCGTTTTTTTTTTTCACCTTCGGGGGAAAAACGTGCCATAGCCGCAGGCCGTCCCGTCAGGGGCGGCGAGGTGGTGGCGTTCGTGGGTGCCTTCCTGTTGCGCGGGTCGGCGGCTCGCGGGCCTCGGGCTTTCGAAACCGAGAGAAAAACTTTCGAAGAGCGAGAGAGACAGAAAATATCATATACAAATGAATAATACAAAAACGATTACCCTGAACGGTGGATCACTTGGCTCGTGGGTCGATGAAGAACGCAGCTAATTGCGCGTCAACGTGTGAACTGCAGGACACATGAACATCGACATTTCGAACGCACATTGCGGTCCACGGATACAATTCCCGGACCACGCCTGGCTGAGGGTCGTTCTCTTAAACAAAAGACTGCTTGCGCGTGCCGTAACACGTACCACTCGGCGCGCCCCACATATAGCAGCAAGCGCACACGCGCGCCCGATGCACACCGAGACAGAAGACGATTGAGCACAAGACACGCACCGCGCGCGCCTCTCGACCGCCTGGTCTCTCGTACGGCGTCGCGTCGCAGAAAGAGTGCACAACACACCACACCACACACCACCTTGCATGGAAGCCGCGCGCGTCGCTACTCGCGACGCGGTCTGCGTGATGCTTCTTCGGGTGCCCTGTGTGCGTGCTGCGTGTGTGTCCTCTTAGCGACGACGAACGACGCTCTCCTCGAGAGAACCAAGAGGCGGCGGTTGGCGACGCGCTACAAGGGCGTCGAAGTGCCGCGTCTAGTCCCGTGTTGTTCGCATGACGGCGGTCGGATTGTTGTGCCGCGACGCTGCGTGGGACTCGCGCTGCGTTTGGTGTTAAGCGTGTATACAAAACGCGTACGAGCGATGGATTGAGCGCTCGTCGGATGATGCCGCGGTACTCACGGAGTCACCAAGAGCGTGACCGGGCCGCGCTGCCGACGTCGCTTTAAACGAACGACGAACTGAGAACACTTTTCTCTGACAAGTGGGAGAAAGGCAGTGGAGAATTGAGAGAGAGACAGTCGTACACGGACGCAGAAAGGGAGAGAAAGCAAGCAAAGCAGGCGAGAGAGATGATGCACACACAAATGTGTTGTGGTGGTGATGATGATAGCGAGGAGGGAGGGAGCAGGGCGCCACAAAGGAGAGAGAGGAGTAAAGAGAGGGACAGCGAGAAGGAGTGCTGTGCCGTTTTGTGCCGAGTGCCGAGCGCTCTCGGGGAGACGGAGAGGGTGAAGGAGTAGTCAGTAGGTCCAGTAGTCAGCGCAGTAGCGTGTGTTTTTCGAGTGCGTGCGTATAGCCGCGACCAGTTTCCTCACGGATAACAGAGGCGAGACGTCGTTGTTTCTTCTTTTTGAAGAACGCGACGTCGCCAGAAAACCGTGGGCGTACGATTGGCGCGACGACCACCACCACCCGTGGCCACCTCTGCGCGCTCTGACCGAGGCGCTACCACCCCTCTCGCCCCTTGTTGCGCGACGCCGAGACACGTTACGGAGCACGTGCCACTCCAACGCTTACCAGCCCTCGCACTTACTCCGCTCTCCGTGGGTCAGTCAGCTGCTCTACTAGCAGGCCCCCGCGCACCATACATACTCTCGTGTGTGCCGCGCGCTCACCCCGGTCGTCGAGTCCCTGAATTGCCATTGCGCAGGTGAGGACAGACGTTGAACCGAAAACCGGGTGCACCGAGCGGTCAGTGGAGCACACACAGCGAGAGGGTTATGGAGCTATAAGCGCGGAACCGCTACACCTCCGAATACACGCAGACAGCACGCCCCTCAAAAACACACGCGTGTGTTGTATGGACTCTCCGCTTGCGCTTTCGCCCTTAGCGTCGCTCAACGTGGTTTCAAACTCTTTTTTTTTTCTCCTAACCTTCGCGCGTTATTTTTTTAACGCCCCCTCGAGGAGAAGAGTTTTACACATAATATTATATAGAGAAAGACGACCTCAGAGTAGGCGAGATCACCCGCTGAATTTAAGCATATTACTAAGCGGAGGAAA
>CAJUYD010000189.1:12500-21295 GCA_910591665.1 Ectemnius continuus
GTGGCAACTTTTCTCCTCTCGGAGTAAGTCGTGGCAAATTCTCACTCTTCGGAGTAAGTCGTGGCAACTTTTCTCCTCTCGGAGTAAGTCGTGGCAAATTCTCACTCTTCGGAGTAAGTCGTGGCAACTTTTCTCCTCTCGGAGTAAGTCGTGGCAAAGTTTCTCCTCTCGGAGTAAGTCGTGGCAAATTCTCACCCTTCGGAGTAAGTCGTGGCAACTTTTCTCCTCTCGGAGTAAGTCGTGGCAAATTCTCACTCTTCGGAGTAAGTCGTGGCAACTTTTCTCCTCTCGGAGTAAGTCGTGGCAAAGTTTCTCCTCTCGGAGTAAGTCGTGGCAAATTCTCACCCTTCGGAGTAAGTCGTGGCAAATTCTCACCTCTCGGAGTAAGTCGTGGCAACTTTTCTCCTCTCGGAGTAAGTCGTGGCAAATTCTCACCCTTCGGAGTAAGTCGTGGCAAATTCTCACCTCTCGGAGTAAGTCGTGGCAACTTTTCTCCTCTCGGAGTAAGTCGTGGCAAATTCTCACCCGTCGGAGTAAGCCGTGGCAACTTTTCTCCTCTCGGAGTAAGTCGTGGCAAAGTTTCTCCTCTCGGAGTAAGTCGTGGCAAAGTTTCTCCTCTCGGAGTAAGTCGTGGCAAATTCTCACCCTTCGGAGTAAGTCGTGGCAACTTTTCTCCTCTCGGAGTAAGTCGTGGCAAATTCTCACTCTTCGGAGTAAGTCGTGGCAACTTTTCTCCTCTCGGAGTAAGTCGTGGCAAAGTTTCTCCTCTCGGAGTAAGTCGTGGCAAATTCTCACCCTTCGGAGTAAGTCGTGGCAACTTTTCTCCTCTCGGAGTAAGTCGTGGCAAATTCTCACTCTTCGGAGTAAGTCGTGGCAACTTTTCTCCTCTCGGAGTAAGTCGTGGCAACTTTTCTCCTCTCGGAGTAAGTCGTGGCAAAGTTTCTCCTCTCGGAGTAAGTCGTGGCAAATTCTCACCCTTCGGAGTAAGTCGTGGCAAAGTTTCTCCTCTCGGAGTAAGTCGTGGCAAATTCTCACCCTTCGGAGTAAGTCGTGGCAAATTCTCACCTCTCGGAGTAAGTCGTGGCAACTTTTCTCCTCTCGGAGTAAGTCGTGGCAAATTCTCACCCTTCGGAGTAAGTCGTGGCAAATTCTCACCTCTCGGAGTAAGTCGTGGCAACTTTTCTCCTCTCGGAGTAAGTCGTGGCAAAGTTTCTCCTCTCGGAGTAAGTCGTGGCAAATTCTCACCCTTCGGAGTAAGTCGTGGCAACTTTTCTCCTCTCGGAGTAAGTCGTGGCAAATTCTCACTCTTCGGAGTAAGTCGTGGCAACTTTTCTCCTCTCGGAGTAAGTCGTGGCAAATTCTCACTCTTCGGAGTAAGTCGTGGCAACTTTTCTCCTCTCGGAGTAAGTCGTGGCAAAGTTTCTCCTCTCGGAGTAAGTCGTGGCAAATTCTCACCCTTCGGAGTAAGTCGTGGCAACTTTTCTCCTCTCGGAGTAAGTCGTGGCAAATTCTCACTCTTCGGAGTAAGTCGTGGCAACTTTTCTCCTCTCGGAGTAAGTCGTGGCAAATTCTCACTCTTCGGAGTAAGTCGTGGCAACTTTTCTCCTCTCGGAGTAAGTCGTGGCAAAGTTTCTCCTCTCGGAGTAAGTCGTGGCAAATTCTCACCCTTCGGAGTAAGTCGTGGCAACTTTTCTCCTCTCGGAGTAAGTCGTGGCAAATTCTCACTCTTCGGAGTAAGTCGTGGCAACTTTTCTCCTCTCGGAGTAAGTCGTGGCAAATTCTCACCCTTCGGAGTAAGTCGTGGCAAATTCTCACCCTTCGGAGTAAGTCGTGGCAAATTCTCACCTCTCGGAGTAAGTCGTGGCAACTTTTCTCCTCTCGGAGTAAGTCGTGGCAAATTCTCACCCGTCGGAGTAAGTCGTGGCAACTTTTCTCCTCTCGGAGTAAGTCGTGGCAAATTCTCACCCTTCGGAGTAAGTCGTGGCAACTTTTCTCCTCTCGGAGTAAGTCGTGGCAACTTTTCTCCTCTCGGAGTAAGTCGTGGCAAATTCTCACTCTTCGGAGTAAGTCGTGGCAACTTTTCTCCTCTCGGAGTAAGTCGTGGCAAATTCTCACTCTTCGGAGTAAGTCGTGGCAACTTTTCTCCTCTCGGAGTAAGTCGTGGCAAATTCTCACTCTTCGGAGTAAGTCGTGGCAACTTTTCTCCTCTCGGAGTAAGTCGTGGCAAATTCTCACTCTTCGGAGTAAGTCGTGGCAACTTTTCTCCTCTCGGAGTAAGTCGTGGCAAAGTTTCTCCTCTCGGAGTAAGTCGTGGCAAATTCTCACCCTTCGGAGTAAGTCGTGGCAACTTTTCTCCTCTCGGAGTAAGTCGTGGCAAATTCTCACTCTTCGGAGTAAGTCGTGGCAACTTTTCTCCTCTCGGAGTAAGTCGTGGCAAATTCTCACTCTTCGGAGTAAGTCGTGGCAACTTTTCTCCTCTCGGAGTAAGTCGTGGCAAAGTTTCTCCTCTCGGAGTAAGTCGTGGCAAAGTTTCTCCTCTCGGAGTAAGTCGTGGCAACTTTTCTCCTCTCGGAGTAAGTCGTGGCAAAGTTTCTCCTCTCGGAGTAAGTCGTGGCAAATTCTCACCCTTCGGAGTAAGTCGTGGCAAAGTTTCTCCTCTCGGAGTAAGTCGTGGCAAATTCTCACCCTTCGGAGTAAGTCGTGGCAACTTTTCTCCTCTCGGAGTAAGTCGTGGCAAATTCTCACTCTTCGGAGTAAGTCGTGGCAACTTTTCTCCTCTCGGAGTAAGTCGTGGCAAAGTTTCTCCTCTCGGAGTAAGTCGTGGCAAATTCTCACCCTTCGGAGTAAGTCGTGGCAAAGTTTCTCCTCTCGGAGTAAGTCGTGGCAAATTCTCACCCTTCGGAGTAAGTCGTGGCAACTTTTCTCCTCTCGGAGTAAGTCGTGGCAAATTCTCACTCTTCGGAGTAAGTCGTGGCAACTTTTCTCCTCTCGGAGTAAGTCGTGGCAAAGTTTCTCCTCTCGGAGTAAGTCGTGGCAAATTCTCACCCTTCGGAGTAAGTCGTGGCAAAGTTTCTCCTCTCGGAGTAAGTCGTGGCAAATTCTCACCCTTCGGAGTAAGTCGTGGCAACTTTTCTCCTCTCGGAGTAAGTCGTGGCAAATTCTCACTCTTCGGAGTAAGTCGTGGCAACTTTTCTCCTCTCGGAGTAAGTCGTGGCAAAGTTTCTCCTCTCGGAGTAAGTCGTGGCAAATTCTCACCCTTCGGAGTAAGTCGTGGCAAATTCTCACCTCTCGGAGTAAGTCGTGGCAACTTTTCTCCTCTCGGAGTAAGTCGTGGCAAATTCTCACCCTTCGGAGTAAGTCGTGGCAAATTCTCACCTCTCGGAGTAAGTCGTGGCAACTTTTCTCCTCTCGGAGTAAGTCGTGGCAAATTCTCACCCGTCGGAGTAAGCCGTGGCAACTTTTCTCCTCTCGGAGTAAGTCGTGGCAAAGTTTCTCCTCTCGGAGTAAGTCGTGGCAAATTTTCTCCTCTCGGAGTAAGTCGTGGCAAATTCTCACCCTTCGGAGTAAGTCGTGGCAACTTTTCTCCTCTCGGAGTAAGTCGTGGCAAATTCTCACTCTTCGGAGTAAGTCGTGGCAACTTTTCTCCTCTCGGAGTAAGTCGTGGCAAAGTTTCTCCTCTCGGAGTAAGTCGTGGCAAATTCTCACCCTTCGGAGTAAGTCGTGGCAACTTTTCTCCTCTCGGAGTAAGTCGTGGCAAATTCTCACTCTTCGGAGTAAGTCGTGGCAACTTTTCTCCTCTCGGAGTAAGTCGTGGCAACTTTTCTCCTCTCGGAGTAAGTCGTGGCAAAGTTTCTCCTCTCGGAGTAAGTCGTGGCAAATTCTCACTCTTCGGAGTAAGTCGTGGCAACTTTTCTCCTCTCGGAGTAAGTCGTGGCAAAGTTTCTCCTCTCGGAGTAAGTCGTGGCAAATTCTCACCCTTCGGAGTAAGTCGTGGCAAATTCTCACCTCTCGGAGTAAGTCGTGGCAACTTTTCTCCTCTCGGAGTAAGTCGTGGCAAATTCTCACTCTTCGGAGTAAGTCGTGGCAACTTTTCTCCTCTCGGAGTAAGTCGTGGCAACTTTTCTCCTCTCGGAGTAAGTCGTGGCAAAGTTTCTCCTCTCGGAGTAAGTCGTGGCAAATTCTCACCCTTCGGAGTAAGTCGTGGCAACTTTTCTCCTCTCGGAGTAAGTCGTGGCAAATTCTCACTCTTCGGAGTAAGTCGTGGCAACTTTTCTCCTCTCGGAGTAAGTCGTGGCAAAGTTTCTCCTCTCGGAGTAAGTCGTGGCAAATTCTCACCCTTCGGAGTAAGTCGTGGCAAAGTTTCTCCTCTCGGAGTAAGTCGTGGCAAATTCTCACCCTTCGGAGTAAGTCGTGGCAACTTTTCTCCTCTCGGAGTAAGTCGTGGCAAATTCTCACTCTTCGGAGTAAGTCGTGGCAACTTTTCTCCTCTCGGAGTAAGTCGTGGCAAAGTTTCTCCTCTCGGAGTAAGTCGTGGCAAATTCTCACCCTTCGGAGTAAGTCGTGGCAAAGTTTCTCCTCTCGGAGTAAGTCGTGGCAAATTCTCACCCTTCGGAGTAAGTCGTGGCAACTTTTCTCCTCTCGGAGTAAGTCGTGGCAAATTCTCACTCTTCGGAGTAAGTCGTGGCAACTTTTCTCCTCTCGGAGTAAGTCGTGGCAAAGTTTCTCCTCTCGGAGTAAGTCGTGGCAAATTCTCACCCTTCGGAGTAAGTCGTGGCAAATTCTCACCTCTCGGAGTAAGTCGTGGCAACTTTTCTCCTCTCGGAGTAAGTCGTGGCAAAGTTTCTCCTCTCGGAGTAAGTCGTGGCAAATTCTCACCCTTCGGAGTAAGTCGTGGCAACTTTTCTCCTCTCGGAGTAAGTCGTGGCAAATTCTCACTCTTCGGAGTAAGTCGTGGCAACTTTTCTCCTCTCGGAGTAAGTCGTGGCAAATTCTCACTCTTCGGAGTAAGTCGTGGCAACTTTTCTCCTCTCGGAGTAAGTCGTGGCAAAGTTTCTCCTCTCGGAGTAAGTCGTGGCAAATTCTCACCCTTCGGAGTAAGTCGTGGCAACTTTTCTCCTCTCGGAGTAAGTCGTGGCAAATTCTCACTCTTCGGAGTAAGTCGTGGCAACTTTTCTCCTCTCGGAGTAAGTCGTGGCAAAGTTTCTCCTCTCGGAGTAAGTCGTGGCAAATTCTCACCCTTCGGAGTAAGTCGTGGCAAATTCTCACCTCTCGGAGTAAGTCGTGGCAACTTTTCTCCTCTCGGAGTAAGTCGTGGCAAATTCTCACCCTTCGGAGTAAGTCGTGGCAACTTTTCTCCTCTCGGAGTAAGTCGTGGCAAAGTTTCTCCTCTCGGAGTAAGTCGTGGCAAAGTTTCTCCTCTCGGAGTAAGTCGTGGCAAATTCTCACCCTTCGGAGTAAGTCGTGGCAACTTTTCTCCTCTCGGAGTAAGTCGTGGCAAATTCTCACTCTTCGGAGTAAGTCGTGGCAACTTTTCTCCTCTCGGAGTAAGTCGTGGCAAAGTTTCTCCTCTCGGAGTAAGTCGTGGCAAATTCTCACCCTTCGGAGTAAGTCGTGGCAAAGTTTCTCCTCTCGGAGTAAGTCGTGGCAAAGTTTCTCCTCTCGGAGTAAGTCGTGGCAAATTCTCACCCTTCGGAGTAAGTCGTGGCAACTTTTCTCCTCTCGGAGTAAGTCGTGGCAAATTCTCACTCTTCGGAGTAAGTCGTGGCAACTTTTCTCCTCTCGGAGTAAGTCGTGGCAAATTCTCACCCTTCGGAGTAAGTCGTGGCAACTTTTCTCCTCTCGGAGTAAGTCGTGGCAAATTCTCACTCTTCGGAGTAAGTCGTGGCAACTTTTCTCCTCTCGGAGTAAGTCGTGGCAAATTCTCACTCTTCGGAGTAAGTCGTGGCAACTTTTCTCCTCTCGGAGTAAGTCGTGGCAAAGTTTCTCCTCTCGGAGTAAGTCGTGGCAAATTCTCACCCTTCGGAGTAAGTCGTGGCAACTTTTCTCCTCTCGGAGTAAGTCGTGGCAAATTCTCACTCTTCGGAGTAAGTCGTGGCAACTTTTCTCCTCTCGGAGTAAGTCGTGGCAAATTCTCACCCTTCGGAGTAAGTCGTGGCAAATTCTCACCCTTCGGAGTAAGTCGTGGCAAATTCTCACCTCTCGGAGTAAGTCGTGGCAACTTTTCTCCTCTCGGAGTAAGTCGTGGCAAATTCTCACCCTTCGGAGTAAGTCGTGGCAAATTCTCACCTCTCGGAGTAAGTCGTGGCAACTTTTCTCCTCTCGGAGTAAGTCGTGGCAAATTCTCACCCGTCGGAGTAAGCCGTGGCAACTTTTCTCCTCTCGGAGTAAGTCGTGGCAAAGTTTCTCCTCTCGGAGTAAGTCGTGGCAAAGTTTCTCCTCTCGGAGTAAGTCGTGGCAAATTCTCACCCTTCGGAGTAAGTCGTGGCAACTTTTCTCCTCTCGGAGTAAGTCGTGGCAAATTCTCACTCTTCGGAGTAAGTCGTGGCAACTTTTCTCCTCTCGGAGTAAGTCGTGGCAAATTCTCACCCTTCGGAGTAAGTCGTGGCAACTTTTCTCCTCTCGGAGTAAGTCGTGGCAACTTTTCTCCTCTCGGAGTAAGTCGTGGCAACTTTTCTCCTCTCGGAGTAAGTCGTGGCAAATTCTCACTCTTCGGAGTAAGTCGTGGCAACTTTTCTCCTCTCGGAGTAAGTCGTGGCAAATTCTCACTCTTCGGAGTAAGTCGTGGCAACTTTTCTCCTCTCGGAGTAAGTCGTGGCAAATTCTCACCCTTCGGAGTAAGTCGTGGCAAATTCTCACCTCTCGGAGTAAGTCGTGGCAACTTTTCTCCTCTCGGAGTAAGTCGTGGCAAATTCTCACCCGTCGGAGTAAGTCGTGGCAACTTTTCTCCTCTCGGAGTAAGTCGTGGCAAATTCTCACCCTTCGGAGTAAGTCGTGGCAACTTTTCTCCTCTCGGAGTAAGTCGTGGCAACTTTTCTCCTCTCGGAGTAAGTCGTGGCAAATTCTCACTCTTCGGAGTAAGTCGTGGCAACTTTTCTCCTCTCGGAGTAAGTCGTGGCAAATTCTCACTCTTCGGAGTAAGTCGTGGCAACTTTTCTCCTCTCGGAGTAAGTCGTGGCAAATTCTCACTCTTCGGAGTAAGTCGTGGCAACTTTTCTCCTCTCGGAGTAAGTCGTGGCAAATTCTCACTCTTCGGAGTAAGTCGTGGCAACTTTTCTCCTCTCGGAGTAAGTCGTGGCAAAGTTTCTCCTCTCGGAGTAAGTCGTGGCAAATTCTCACCCTTCGGAGTAAGTCGTGGCAAAGTTTCTCCTCTCGGAGTAAGTCGTGGCAAATTCTCACTCTTCGGAGTAAGTCGTGGCAACTTTTCTCCTCTCGGAGTAAGTCGTGGCAAATTCTCACTCTTCGGAGTAAGTCGTGGCAACTTTTCTCCTCTCGGAGTAAGTCGTGGCAAAGTTTCTCCTCTCGGAGTAAGTCGTGGCAAAGTTTCTCCTCTCGGAGTAAGTCGTGGCAACTTTTCTCCTCTCGGAGTAAGTCGTGGCAAAGTTTCTCCTCTCGGAGTAAGTCGTGGCAAATTCTCACCCTTCGGAGTAAGTCGTGGCAAAGTTTCTCCTCTCGGAGTAAGTCGTGGCAAATTCTCACCCTTCGGAGTAAGTCGTGGCAACTTTTCTCCTCTCGGAGTAAGTCGTGGCAAATTCTCACCCTTCGGAGTAAGTCGTGGCAAAGTTTCTCCTCTCGGAGTAAGTCGTGGCAAATTCTCACCCTTCGGAGTAAGTCGTGGCAACTTTTCTCCTCTCGGAGTAAGTCGTGGCAAATTCTCACTCTTCGGAGTAAGTCGTGGCAACTTTTCTCCTCTCGGAGTAAGTCGTGGCAAAGTTTCTCCTCTCGGAGTAAGTCGTGGCAAATTCTCACCCTTCGGAGTAAGTCGTGGCAAAGTTTCTCCTCTCGGAGTAAGTCGTGGCAAATTCTCACCCTTCGGAGTAAGTCGTGGCAACTTTTCTCCTCTCGGAGTAAGTCGTGGCAAATTCTCACTCTTCGGAGTAAGTCGTGGCAACTTTTCTCCTCTCGGAGTAAGTCGTGGCAAAGTTTCTCCTCTCGGAGTAAGTCGTGGCAAATTCTCACCCTTCGGAGTAAGTCGTGGCAAATTCTCACCTCTCGGAGTAAGTCGTGGCAACTTTTCTCCTCTCGGAGTAAGTCGTGGCAAATTCTCACCCTTCGGAGTAAGTCGTGGCAAATTCTCACCTCTCGGAGTAAGTCGTGGCAACTTTTCTCCTCGGAGTAAGTCGTGGCAAAGTTTCTCCTCTCGGAGTAAGTCGTGGCAAATTCTCACCCTTCGGAGTAAGTCGTGGCAACTTTTCTCCTCTCGGAGTAAGTCGTGGCAAATTCTCACTCTTCGGAGTAAGTCGTGGCAACTTTTCTCCTCTCGGAGTAAGTCGTGGCAAATTCTCACTCTTCGGAGTAAGTCGTGGCAACTTTTCTCCTCTCGGAGTAAGTCGTGGCAAAGTTTCTCCTCTCGGAGTAAGTCGTGGCAAATTCTCACCCTTCGGAGTAAGTCGTGGCAACTTTTCTCCTCTCGGAGTAAGTCGTGGCAAATTCTCACTCTTCGGAGTAAGTCGTGGCAACTTTTCTCCTCTCGGAGTAAGTCGTGGCAAATTCTCACCCTTCGGAGTAAGTCGTGGCAAATTCTCACCCTTCGGAGTAAGTCGTGGCAAATTCTCACCTCTCGGAGTAAGTCGTGGCAA
>CAJUYD010000190.1:0-21090 GCA_910591665.1 Ectemnius continuus
ACAAAGGCATTATCATTTAATCTCAAGATTAAATCCAAATGTTATTAGTATCGATTATAATGAATATTATAGGGAAATATTGAAACATGTACATACACTACATAATCGGTAGTCATTGTGAAAGGATACAAAATTGCAAATTAAAAATAAATTAATATAAAATTACTACAGTTAAAAGTTTGTCTAATTTGGTGTACTATGTTTTTACAACTTTCTTCTTCTTTATGATAATTTAAATCATTGGGATGGAGGACATTATTTACAACCAATGATATTCTTATATGTATATTATAATTAGCATTACTTATTACGGACAACATTGAGGTAGTAACTAATGAAAAAAAAACGCCTACTAATTTAATAATTAATTTTGCTTAAAAGTACATCAATCGGTTGTTTAGATTCATGCAATGTTGGTGCTCGTAGAATGATAAGAACACCACCACAGATACAGGAGATGGTAAATATCCATAGAAATAAACGATCCAAAACCATGGCAACAAATTTCCAATCTTCTTCAATCTAACAAAGAGAGAAAAGATGTTTATAGCAAAATAAAAATCAAATAAAAACAATTATTTAGAAAGAAAATAAATAATAATTATAATAACAATATTTAATTTACCTGAATGAAATTATCAAGATTTTTTTTATGCTGTGAAAGAAATTGAATACGTGTTGTTATTCTTGATAATTCGGGACTTATTGTAATCGGATTCTCCCCTAAAACACAATGATGATTGTCTAGATTCTCGGCGAATTCTTCATGATCGATACCATCGGTATGAATTGATGAATTTCGATTGATTGATTCGATCTCATATTGTTTGGCAGCTGTGAAATCAGTTGGATTGAGCACATTCTTATTCTCATGCTTTGAATTTGAATAAGTTTTACATTTACTCTCTTGTTCCATTTCCTCTTGAAAAGGGCAATCCTCTTCTAGATCAGCATTCTTAGGGCGTTGCATGAAGAGAAAATTGGGCAGAATATCAATAAATACCCGGCGTACCCAAGGTGACATACGATGGGTACCCGGTGAGCGAAAATTAACATTCAATATGGCTATTGTGATCACCACCGATAATGTTACCAAAATCATTGTAAAGAGAAGATATTTTCCCAACAATGGTACGGTCAAGCTGGTAGGCGGTATTATCTCCGCCAAAAGAAGAAAGAACACTACCAAGGAAAGCATAATGGAGATGGATAGGCTCACCTAAATTGAATTAGATTAATATTGTTTTAATTAATAAAAATTATCATAAACGCTAACCTTTTCACCACTATCGGATGGAAGGAAGAAGACTAATAATGATAGGAATGAGATGGCCAAGCATGGGATGATCAAATTGAATGTATAATAAAGCGTTTTCCTTCGAAGTGTTAGATTGAAAGTAATATCAATATATGGCTCTTCACAACAGCTACAATGAATGATTCATTAATTAAATTCTATAGGTAACAAAATAATCAAATTATTACCTGTAGAAGATAACTTTTCGCTTAGCAGGAACAGCTATAATATCCCATTCGACGCTAAGATAAAATGAGCTTAGATCCATTCCCATCTCTACAACTGGATCGTTATCTTTTTCATGAATATGTTTCAAATCGATAGTATAACCATCGTGTCTAGAAAAAGGATTCAAAGGAAATTAGATTCAATTAGATTAATTTTTTTAAGTTGATAAAATAAAATGCCCTACGTCCAGCTGCCAAATTTCATAGTACACGTTTGTTCGTCAAATGGAAAAAATTCAACATCGATAGCACATGAACTTTTATAAATTGCTGGTGGCTTCTGCAATTGTTTTCGATGGACAAATATCAATTAATAAATATCATTTTTAAACCATTCCTCATCCATACCCATATGACTAAACCATCGTAATGAAGTATAGCCTTGGTCATTATTGTTATCTCATAGTTTCCATCGGCATTGTTATAGAGTACAAGATCTTTTTTTGTGCCAAAACCAAAACAAAAGTAGAAGATAAAGAAAATCAAAATGAATACCAATGGAAAATAGACGAAGAAGGAAAAAAAGCAGACAAAGAAAAATTTACCTGGAAGCCATATTTGTTCAGATGGTACATGTAATTTGGTCACGCCACCATATTCTTCAGGTTCCCATTTGAGCTTATAATCGGTCCATTCTTGTTCCACCCAGACATTTGTGCTATATAAAATATTTACAAATGTTAACAAAATGAAAATAGTTTTTGTTTTCAGTTTAAACAAAAAAATCTTGGCTTATTCACCTTATTATTTGAGACTTCATATTCTAAATATTAAAAGAAATAATAATAATAATAATAATATATTAATTAATATAAATAATGAATAAAATGAAAACATACCACATCGATCAATTGGGATAATCGAAGACCCATCTTAACCACTAAACGATCTGAATTATTACTAACAGGTCTAATCATACTATTATAGCCATTGATTAGATCATCATACAATCTTTTAGCATCAGGATTACTTGAGCAAATTGGTAAATAATCGATTAATATCGTTAACATCAACACCAACAATAAATGCAATAGATTCATTTTTAAGTTTTCTATGTATATATATATTTGTAATATATTTGTATATTCTGTCTTTCTTCAAATGATAGCAATACTATTTTACTATCTATAAGAACAACAACAACAACCACAACAAATATATAAAATTAAAAAATAAACATTTAAAAACAGGACAAAGACTCTATAGAAATGAATAAATATATATAAATATATATAATAATAATAATAATAATAATAATCAATTGAATGAGCTGAAAAATAATCTAAAACAAAATATAAAAAAAGTCCAAATGAACTCTGAGCATGGCACAAGGATGTTCACTTTGGATGGGGAAAGCAGAGGCGAGTAATGGATGCAGACGGCTCACTTATTTTCTTATTTATTCAAACATACAATATAACATACATTACTTCCTTTCCCTTCAAGAGGATGCTACTTACATTTATAGTTTACTATTGTTTACCCAAGAAGGTCTCTAAGGCACTTGTGAAAATCTATTAAAGATTTAAGAAAATAAAACTAAAGAATTTAAGAATATTAGAATTAAGACGAAGAAGAAGACGAAAAAAAAGAAGCCTAAAATGTTAAACATCTTAGAAAGTGTTCAAATGCCTGAATAATAATAATAATTATTATTATTATTATCTTGAAGTTGTTAGTTAATTAATACAAAGTGAAAAAGAATAAATAAAAAGGAAGAAGTTGCGATTTAAATTTGAATGAGTGAAACAAACAACGAAGACGAAGAAGAAGACGAAGACGACGAAAAAGAAGAAGAAGAAGAAGAAGAAGAAGATAACTTACAATGCAATTAATCAAATCGGTTTGCTCAAATATATTACTTATCTACCTATCGATAACTATCGATTCTATCATTGCCAATCCAGGTGAGATTTAATAGAATCTTATTTGAAATGAACCAATTTATATTTATTCAATGAAATTTTATATTTTAAAGATGCTAAACGATTGTATGATGATCTACTCTCAGGGTAAATTATTATTATTATTCTTATTACAATTTTACAATTTAAATATTCAAAACAATTGAACATTCTAAAAACTAAATAATTTTTGAAATTTATGAACAATAAAATAAAATAATAAACATCCTTTCATTTTTTAGTTATAATCGAGTGGTTCGTCCTGTCATTAACAACACGTAAGCAAAATTGTTTAATTATTTGTATAATTAATTAAATTACATTAATATTTATTTATTTAGTGACAATTTAACAGTTAAGATGGGACTTAAGTTAACACAATTGATCGATGTTGTAAGTGTTGATGGAATGAGAGCATGTCTTATCTTGATACATTTACATCATAACTTTTTATTATTTCATTTTCTATTTTCTTATCTTTTTTTTTCATTTAGAATATGAAATCACAAATTCTAAGGTAAATTAATTACAAAGAAAAGCAAACTATATATATATATATAATATACATTGTATATGTACAAAAGATACAAATATAATCATTTCTTTCTTCAATCAAACATATAGTACAAACGTTTGGGTACCGCAGGAATGGTTTGATCATAAGCTAACTTGGGATCCAGAAGAATATGGTGGCGTTAAGCAGCTATATGTTCCATCCGAACAGATATGGCTTCCAGACATAGTTCTCTACAATAAGTAATCATTCATTTTTTTTCTTCTTCTTTCTTTTTTTTTAGTCTTACTTTATTGATTAGCAAATTAATCATTTTATTATATTTTTGCTCATGTTATTCTTCTTATAGCGCTGATGGAAATTATGAGATAGTGATCATGACCAAAGCAATAATAGTAAATCTTTGTTCTATAAATCTTTATCGTCAACAATTATAATTAAAATATTAATCTATTATTGTAGCATTGGAATGGTAAAGTTGAATGGAATCCACCAGCAATCTATAAAAGTTCATGTAACATTGACATCAACTACTTCCCATTTGATTATCAAGAATGTACAATGAAATTTGGTAGTTGGACGTAAGTGTATCAATGTATTCAATTGTAGATAATGACAAGTGTCCATTACTTTTGGATGATTAGATATCATGGATATCATGTTGATCTAAAACATTTGAATGATATCAATGGAACTATACTTGATGAGACAATGATCGATGTTGGTATTGATCTATCCGAATTCTATTTGAATGTTGAATGGGACATAATGCGTGTACCAGCTCGGCGAAAGATTATCAAATATAGTTGCTGCCCTGAAATCTATCCAGACATAACATTCAATATAACATTAAGACGGAAGACGCTCTTCTATACGATCAACTTGATCATACCTTGTGTTAGCATTTCATGTCTTTCAATACTTGTCTTCTATCTTCCATCCGATAGTGGCGAGAAAGTGGCCCTATCTGTTTCTATTCTACTTTCATTAACTTTTTTTTTCTTGGTGTTGATCGAGATTATTCCATCAACATCGTTGGCCATTCCTCTTTTAGGTAAATATTTAATATTCACAATGGTGCTCGTTACATTATCAGTTATTGTGACCATCCTTGTACTGAATATTCATTTTCGCTCACCATCCACTCATCGAATGGTAATAATAATAATAATAATAAGAATATCATTTTAGTAAAAACAAAATTAATTAAATAATATATCGTCACAGTCTCCCTGGGTTCGACGGACATTTATGCACACCCTGCCGAAATGGTTGCTTATGAGACCACCACAATATAAAATTGAAAAACTGGAAACAACTAAAAAAAGTGATTATATTCAGCCATTTATTTAATCATACAAAAATAGTTCCATACTGACAAAGGTAATTTTATTTTTCATTTTTAAGATTCCAAACAAAAGAAAACGGATCGAAACAATCTGAATCAGGACTCACCCGATGAAGTGGATGCAAACTATGAATTGAATCCCAAACTATTGACAGAGAATGAGGCCCACCTATGCTATCCACAGCGTATTGATCAGATCATCATGAATGCCATCTTCATCGCTCAACATATAGACAATGCTGATGAATATAAAAGTGTAAATATATGTCCATCAAATAATCAATCGATCAATCCATATGGATCGTTTAGAATTGATTAAATATTCTTCTTCTTATATTTATAGAATCAAGAGGATTGGAAATATGTTTCCATGGTGTTGGATCGATTTTTTCTTTGGATTTTCACCGTTTCGTGTATTATCGGAACCGGTAGCATTCTAATGATGGCTCCATCGATATATGATCTTGGTAAGTTTATTATTAATAAATAGAAATGAAAGAAAAAAAAATACAAAATTTATTTGAAAATGAAAAAAAAGTTATAAACAAAAACTGATAACATATTCTTTCAAGATGTTCCGTTGGATATTCAAGTGTCCACTATCGGCAAGAGCCAATTCTAATTGAATGTCTACATATATATATTTATTTATATATATTCTGTTCTGTTGTTCAGCGAAATTAAGAGGAAAAGAAAAAGAAAACATTTATGTAGAAAAAAATGAAATAAAGATGTAAAAAGAAGATAAACTAGCCTGCTTCGCATAATGAAATTCATAATATCAGTTGATGTAATAAATATATAAAATGGATCTACCGATCTTCTGATGGTATGTCCTCACATTCTCTGTTTTTGTTTCTGTTTATTTTGTTTGGGTCCTCCTTCAACAAGAAGAAATCCGCATTTCAATTTTTTATTTCTGTAACTAAATAAGTTTCAAAATAATAATTTGTAATTAAATAAAAAATAGCTGAGTGAATAATTAATATAATTGAATGTATGTTTGAGAGGAGGGGAGAGGGGGGGGGAAGGAGAGAAGGAAAGGTGTTGTTGGTGGGGAGGGGGAGAAGATAACGTATATATACAACAGCAAATATAGTCGTCCGTCGGTAATGATTAGTTTTGCATTGTTCAATTTTAATTTGTATATATATGTGAGTGTGTTATGTGTATGTATGTGTGGGTTTGATGTCTACCTGTTTAGGTGAAGACATTTTCTTCAATTCTCATCGCTTTGATTGTCCCAATCCTGGTCTTTACCATTTGTTCGACGTTCATCATCGCTTCCACCATCATCAGAGTTATATTTTTCCGAGCCATTAGCGCTTCCAGCTTCTTTAGCACTATGATTAGATTCAACGCTTGAACGATCGGAACGGCGTTCTTCACTCTTCTCCCGTTCAACCGATGCGGACCGTTCTGCTGAAGGAGAACGACTGGTACGCTCCTCATTCTTCTCTTCACTACGATTGCTTCGAGCCGATGAATGGCTTCGTGAACGTGAGCGACTACGTGATGGTGAGCGGCTTGGTGTACGTCGTTTCCGATGGCGTTGAGGACTTCGGCTACGTCGACTAAATAAAACGAAAGTTGAATTAGAAATGAATAAAAATGAAAAGGCATTAGAATGATACTTACCGTCCATAAGAGGAAAAGCGTTCACGTCTATCGCGGCGAGCACTTGAAGATGGCCGAGCATATTTGGCCATCTGAATGCTAAGAACGCGTCCATCAACACGTTCACCATCTAATTTTCGCATCGCCTCCTCAGCATCTCTTTTACGATAATAGCGGACAAAAGCAAAGCCGCGAGTCATATTTGAATCAGGATACCTCGGTACATAAATATCTCCCAACTCTCCATATCTAGAAAAAAGTCTTTTCAACTGACTAACAGAGGTTCTATGAGTTATATTGTCTACTTTGAGCGAGATCATACCCTCTATTCTAGGAGGGCCCTGGCCTTTCGTACTGAATTCATTCTCAGATTCGGGAAAGCGAGAACGTCTGGTGCCTCTCCCGGAGAAACGATCTCTACTGTGACTGCGACTTCGGCGCCTAGATCGCTCAGGACTATGTCGTCTACGCCTGTCATGATCGCGACTTCGGCTCCGCTCACGGCGAGTATACTCAGTTCGTCCCATTGGACTAGACATTGCAAGTCTATGGATCGATTACAGGTATCTACTCAGAAAAATGGTACGAGATATAGAGAAATAGATAAGTTGAGAGATTCCAAAATATTTCAATTGCCGAATAGATGTTAAAATCGATTTAACAACAACAAAAAAGTAGGTTAACTTCTAATGATTAACAAAGAATAGATAGATAAAGAGAGTTAAAGAGAGTAGGAGAGTGAGAGTGAGAATAAGAGAGAGATAGAGAGAGAGAGAGAGGCAAAGATTTTAAAGAAATTGGAGATTGTTTATTGGCATTCAACAGAAACAGCAATCTGAGTATGAAATATTGGGAAAATATGATAATCTACAACTAAACGTTGATGATAAATTGAGATGGGGAAAAGAATTGTTGAAGAATGATAAAGAAGGGGAAATCGAAATGAAATAAAGAAAAAAAAAACAATTTTCAACACACTAACCAACAAATTCAGGCTGATTTGGCTCGCTATTAGAGATTTGGAGTTCTGCTTGCTTTCCTCCTCACAAAGACCGACAAACTCATACAGTGAAGTTGTGAGTGGCCTTTTCACAAACACAATGATAAGTGTACTCAAATAAGCCTTCTGCTGTTGCTGCTGCTGCTGCTGCTACTGCTGCTGATGCTGGTGTTGCTCTCATTAGGCGGTCGGTGTAAGCCGTTTCCGTGTGTGTGTGTGCGTGTGCGTGCATGTGTGTGTGTGTGTGTGTGTAAGAGTGAGAATGAGAGAGAGAGAGAGAGAGAGAGAAACACGATAAGCACGCAATCGCGCTCAAAGCCATTATCACTTGGGTAGTAATAGCTTCACACACATGCACACACAATTAACCGGGCGACACAAGAGTCTCTTCTACCCATCTCTATCGATATAGTCATTCAATGTTGAACTTTTTATTTTGATATCAAAAATTGTAAATATTTGTACAAACAATATTTAAAATGAATACTTATAGCAGTTCAATTTTAATAAATAATACATAAAAGCAAAAAAATAATAATAATGTCGATACAATTCTCAAAAGATATTGTAACAAAGTTTCTATCGGAGAAAGAGTATTATCGGTTGATTCGTGGTGAAAGACAAAAGGCGGGAAAGATAAATTCGGTTAGTAATCTATTGTTGACTAATGATTCAAATTTGTTGATCATCTCCGACCATGAAAAGATTAATTATAAGGTAATATTTTATTTTGTTTTATTATTATTAACATGTATTAATCTATTGTTTTGTTTTCAAAAGAATAGAAATTGATTGAATTGAAGGAATTCTATAGAGAATTATATCTAAATAATGGCTTTACATTAGAAAATATTACCAAGTCAAATCATTCAATTCGTTTGTGTTCAACATTTTCAAGGTATGTTGGAAAAGGATAGTTGATATTTATTAGATAAATGTTTATTTATATCGATAGATTGAATGAAATATTTGCTAATCTATCAGCTAGATCCATTATCGAAGTGAACGGCTCAACATGTAGTGGGAAAACACAATTGATATTGGACATTACTTTTCAAAGCTTACTCAAATGTAAACAAAAGATTTTATTTATCGACATTGATCTTTCATTTCCCGATCAAAAATGTAATCAAATGCTTAAAAGTAAAGGTGTTCAACCAACATTGATTCAAATTTTAAGAGTGTTTACCATTGAAGATTTGTTTAATCTATTGGAAAAGATTAAAAATGATACCAATTGGCATAATTCACTTCTTATTATCGATTCGCTTTCATCGATTCTTTTCACCATTCCATTGTTGGGGAAGGAGAGAACATTTAAAAAAGATAAATTAAGAATACTATCAGAGATGGCTCAATTGTTACAATCAGCTGCCTATAATGCCAATTTGATAATAATCTATTCCATCTTATCATTGAATGATTGTAAGCTTAATCTAAGCGATCAAATTACACCTAGGCTAATATTGAAACTTGAACGAAATGATCATATAAGAAAAGTAATTCTATTGAATAATTCCTTCCATGCTGAAATACAAGAGGAGATTGTTTATGATGATTTGATTCAATCATAGCTTTAATATTGTTGTGTGTTAGATTAATTTATTTTTAAAATATTGTAATAATTGAAAAGTTGAATCTTTGTTCTGTGACATTTCTTTAGTAGTCATCTTTATGAATATCTCACGTTTGTCTCGTTTAATTTTTAACGAACAATGCAATAAAAGTGTCAATTCGGTTTTGCATAACTCAAATGTTTGACTAGAATTACGAATTCGTTTACCATTGCTTGGTGAATTCGAATCTTCCAATGTCTCGTTGGTCATCTTATCATTATCGTCGTCCGAATCCAATTGTCGTTTCGGTGTTGAATTATTGGCTTCTATTTGTCCACCTTCAGTTATCTGTTTATGTAATGCCTGTCGACGTTTTCTTCTTTGATTACTCCAAGTGTTGATGTTAGCTTTAATTTCAAACTCAATCACCTTCTTCGTTTCGATTACATTGAATGTTTGTATTTTAAGATCTTCAATGAGTAATTGTTTAATTTGATCAGCGATAGCTTTTATATTATATTCACAACATTGAATTGTTGATGGTAGATAGTGAACGACCGATTTAGCTTTTATACATTTGATTCTTGGAGCATTTTGAAGATCAAAATTGAATGACCAAGCGATCGCCCATCGTTTGGTATTACCTTGGCATAGCTCGGTATAGATAAAACTTGAAATCAATTTTTGTTCTACATAATCTTTAAGTAAATGTTTCAACTCAAGAAAACTCTTCTTATGTCCAATCATAACGGTGTAGATATCGATTTTATCTTTAAGTTGAATACTTTCATCAATGATATTTTTTATAAACACCATCTCTCCTCCTTCAACAACCGATTCGCTTGAACAAGAGGAAGCAACTTTTTTCTGATGCAATTTCATTGGGCGCTTCAATTGTTCATGCTCTTCATTCTCGAATGAGCTATTGAATCCTTCTTTGAAAAAGGGAGGATTACAAATTATGAAATTTACTTTATCGTTGGTAATTTCATTGATTACATTTTTAAACATTGTTTCAGTCTTATTTTCAATAACTATAAAAAAATGTTATTAGATTGTTATCAAGAGAGATGGCTGGCGATTGAAATAGAACTTACTTTTAATCTTGTCTTCATGTCGATTATGAGCAACATTAAGTTTACTATATTGAAGATTAATCGTATCGATTTCAGTACCGATAAAGAACCAATCGGAATTGAGTGTAACACCAAGTAATGGAAAGATGGCACAGCAGCCAGTTCCAATATCAAGGCCAATTATTTTATTAAACTGTTCCCTGATTCCTGTGTATTGAATTAAATCTTCTATCCACAAGATATAATTTAATCTCATCGGTAATGTTGGAATCAATCGTTCATCAGGTATTTCAACATCTAGCTTGAAATCTTTTTTAAGAAGGCATTTGGTCAACGATCGTAAAGCAATTGAATCATTATAATTGATTGTCACCTTTTCATTATCCCCTACTATTAAATGTTGAGCAAATTCAGGAAACTGTAATGCCAATTCTTTAAAATCTATCCTCTTTCTATAAATATTTCTAGGGTGCATAAATTGATTAAACGACATTGTAATAATAATAATAATAACAACAACAACAACAACAACAACAACAAAGATAATTTATATTCTTATTGAAAAAATAAAATTTTGCTTTTTTGAATGAAAACATTAACAAATTTTCTCTTGATTGTCCATAGAAGACGTTCTCCTAGTTTGTCAATAGGATATGTGCTACCTTCAACGATTATGTTCATTTAATTTGTAATATATTGTTTAAATTATTTTAAAAAAAATGATTATACAATTGTTTTACTTATAAATTAATCTATTTAATTAGAATATACTTTGTAGATGGATTCAAAAAAGATTTATACTTAGTAAATATTTTCCAACCAATAGGCATTGGTTGAAGAAAAGTTGATTGGCAAAGTTTCTGGCAAATATTCCCTCTCTTTTTGCAACTCTATTGGGAAACTTTTCTAAACAATGCTGTTAGCATAATCCAATCTCTCAGTTGTACAGAAATTGTGCTGTGGTTGTAATGAAATAGTAGCTCTCAAAGTTTAGGCCCAGACAAAATAAGCTCCACTGTCAGTATAATAACACACAGGCAGACAAAACAAACCGACCAACAGACGGACAGGCGAAGTTTTAAGTTTTAAGAATAGTCTTCTTATCCATCGTTGTTTCAACATAATCACAATGCCGAAATATTATTGTGATTATTGTGATACCTTTCTTACACATGATTCGGTAAGTTTGAATAATAAATTGCATTTGATTAACGCTATAATTTGTAATTATTATTAATGGATTGGATTCATTGCAGCCTTCCGTACGAAAGACGCATTGTAATGGACGTAAACATAAAGAAAATGTTAGATTCTATTATCAAAAATGGATGGAGGAACAAGCACAAAGTTTGATTGATGCCACAAGTAAGTTGATCAAGTTATTTTATTTAAATTTTTCTAAACAAATATTTAATTATTTTATGTTAAAAATAGCTGCTGCTTTCAAAGCAAACAAAGCAATGGCACCGCCACCATTTCCCGGTGTTCCTGGCCTAAAACCACCAATAGGTCTTCCACCCGGTATGCGATTTCCACCTGGTGCTCCACCATTACCTTTACCACCAGGAGCCGTACCGCTTTCAATGCCACCGGGTGCACCAGGCACAGTTTCAATGCCTCCTGGTGGACCACCAATGATGCCGCCCGGCTTTCTTTCCGGCCTCCGTCCATCCGCTAATGGGCAGGGGGGAATGTTGCCAGGGCAGCCTGGTTTCCCTACACCGCCACCAATGGGACCACCGGTGGTGCCACCTCCATAGATTGTCTCAATTTTTTTTGTTTCTTTTATTCAATATTTAATATTTAACCTTTCATACATTGTATATCTATCTCTTTTCTTTACGACTAACTTTCTTTCATCCAAATCTTATCATTAGCTGGCATCAAATAATAAGACAATAAAAGTTTAAAAAAAACGACAACAAAGAACAATGCTATTTGAAAGAGTAGAGAATGAAAGAAAGCTTAGAATGAACTGAATTGCTTATGAATCCGATAGAATACCTTAACAAAGGGTTAAATTACTTCTTCAAAGTATATAAAGTGGTACAAAAGTAAAGGAAAGAGTTATAAATTGGATCTTAATAGGAAAAATAGAAGAGAAAAGTTGAAAGCTAAATGTTCATTGTTCCCTTTTCCCAATGGCTCAGCAACACTTAGTAGCTTATTCAATCTTCATGTCAATCTTCACCTTCCTTTTCGAACTAAGCAAATTGAAACAAAAGGAAGTAGTTTGTCTATATTTTATTATAAGAAGAAGGACGAAGGCAAAATTAATCTCCTCTTTTGAATAAATGATCAACAGCTTTATAAAAAACCTTGGCTTACCATTGTGGCTAGCCATTTGAAGTTGGTTTCCATTACCATTTTCATTCATTTTTGCAGATATAGAGTGACTCTGAGTATCTATAACCCGCAGTACATGAGGACGAGGAAATCGATCAAAGAGTTTCTGAGAAATTTTGAACTGAGATAACTTATCCCTGGAGAATAGCTGAGACGATAAGAAATCGTCAATCATAACTGAGCTGAAATCATTAAGAGATTTTAAATGGTTTGAGCTGGCAAACTGTCGACGTAACAAGAAGGAAGCTATTGAAAATTTGCGATGCTATTTGCTACCGTTCGTTGATTGAAAAATTCAAACTTGACCAACCTTCCATATCAATGGCATCAAAGAGCAGTAAAC
The DNA here is from genome assembly GCA_910591665.1 of Ectemnius continuus. Taxonomy (NCBI): domain Eukaryota; kingdom Metazoa; phylum Arthropoda; class Insecta; order Hymenoptera; family Crabronidae; genus Ectemnius; species Ectemnius continuus. The sequence goes on from CAJUYD010000190.1 coordinate 13,229, forward strand.
TGGCGAAAATTGCACTGCGCCTATCGGAATTTCAGTACAGAATGGTACACGTTAAAGGACCAAATAATGCGGATGCTGACGCGTTGTCCCGAAAAACAATAACAAAAGAGCAAGACTTAAAGGGGTGTTTTGAGCCGAACACGACGTTGAAGGACATTATGGACGAGAATAAGGAAAAGTTTGTGGTGATTGACGGAGTGGCGTATCGTAAAGATGGTGAAAGTCTACGCTTGTGAAGAAGTTAGTTCGTCATGTACTAAGGTTAGCACATGACGAAGAGAGGCATATGGGTCGAGACAAAACTACAGATCTGCTGAAGGACCTCTGATGGCCCACCACGTTCAAGGATATTAGAAGCTACTTGTGTAAATGTAACGTTTGCGCACAGGTAAAAGAGCGTTCAAAGTCAATAAAGGCAACGGTGGTGGCAATTGACTTGGAGGCGTTGGAAGTATTTGAGAAGGTAGCCATCGACATCGCTAGGCCACTTCTTGAATCGCCCTCAAATAATCTCTATATCCTATGCTTATGCGATTACAAGCTCAAGTAGATTGAGATGGTTACGATACCACGGACAGACGGCGTGTTTACAAGGTTTGCCCTACCTAAGGTGTTGCAATCGAACAATGGATCACAATTTACATCAAATGAGTTCATGGCATACATCCAAGAATTGGGAATCGAGTAACATCACACAATCTCATACCAACATATTTTGAATGGATTTGTGGAGAGACTGAACCAAACATGCTGAGGACTCGGAGTGACCAAGTCAATTGAGATCAGAACCTGAGCGATATCACTCAGGCTTATGTCAACGCATCGCATCTGGCTATCGAGATGTCACCGTTTAAAGCGATGTTCAAACGAGCTCGATCAACAAGAATTTATCAACTATTTCCTATGGTAGCGGTCCCACGTAATATACAGATCAATATCAAAATTGGTAGACAACCAAAGGTTGACATCAGCTAGTTGCCAATCTGAATTCGAGTATGGTTCGAAGTGCCCAAAACATGACGAACAGAGAAGCTAACTGATCGACCTAGAGGTCTCTTTAAGATCACGAATCGATTGAACAAGGTTCGATATAAGATTGACGATGCGATTGGGCATGCTCAGATCGTCCCCTTGCTACTTGAAGAACTCGTGGTCGTCCACCTCAGTCAAAAGGGGGTGTTGGGAGATGAGTTAAATGATGAGTTGGAGATAAGGTAGAATGACTCTGATTATCTATTACTCATGTCTGAGTCATAGCAGAGCCACTCGACGATTGTATATATAGATGTTATCGTAGTTAAAATAATGAAGCAGTTTGTTGGATGATCGTGTCGCTAGTACATACTATTATTATTGTTGTTTTCTTTTTTTAGAAAAATTTTATTTTTTTATCCTATCATTGTTTGCTGCCTTTATTATATCGAAGTCGACGTTGTCCTTCTTGGCTTACCCATTGGTATCGATCAACATCCTCCCAACATCTCAACTTTATTCTTTGTCTACTTTTTTTTCTTCTTTTGAACTGCTCAGCTTCACGATGAATTCGAATAACAGTCTTGGAAACAGTCTTAGTAAACAAGTGAGTAGTATGGGCTCAATGTTTTGCCGTGACCCATCAAATGTTTATGAGAAAGACTTGAAGGTGGACCGACGTATATTAGATCTTATGAAGTCAGGTATGTATCGATTTATCATCATCTTTATTTGTGATATCATGTCTTAATTAACAATTGTGTATGTGCTCTAAAGGCGGGAATGATGTTTTTCCTAGCATGCGTGAATTACTTAAACGTATCGTTACTGAGACCGGCTCACAAGTGGATATATCAAATTCATTCAAAGATCGACAAGGGAACGAAATTCCCATTCTTAAAGTGCAATCGAGTAATATAAAAAATTTGGAGGCTGCATCTGCCTTGATAATGGAGTATTTGGATCCACATCGTGACAAGATGACGTTCAATATTGATGTTCCTTACAATGATCATTCCTATATCATTGGAAAAGATGGATCGCGTATTAAGCAACTATCTTTGGAGACTGGATGCCATATTCATCTGCCCGATTGTAACAAGACTAGTGGTAAAAAGTCGAATAAATTATCAATAGCTGGTACAAGCTTTGAATCAATCGAAAGGGCTCGTAATCAAATTCGTAAATCATTACCGTTGAATATTGGCTTTAAGGCACGAGTTAAGTCCCGTAAATTTGTACACATCGACACATCGAGCTCTGAAGTGCAGAGTATTAAACGAAAATTCAAAGTAGACGTCACCTTTACGAATGTTTTATCGAACAATAAATATACTGAAGTGACTATCAATGTAAAAGGTGGCCGTGGACAGCTTGAAGACATTAAGTCGGCCACCCAAGATCTATATCGTTTTGTTACCGGTGAAGAGATAAATGAGAACCCTTCAGTGGATTTTATGATCACTATCGATATAAGCCATTCTCATCATCAATATGTTAAAGGAAAAAATAATTGCAATCTACGAGTAATTCATCAACGAACCAAGGCGGTGATAATATTCCCACATGATAATGACTCCAATCAAGTTTTCATACAAGGAAAAGATCTCATATCGACTGTTATGGGCTGGCAAGAGCTGATGGGTTATCTTCCACTTTTGCTTTCATTCGATGTTAACTTTAACATTAACAGATATCTAGTCGATATTCAACGCTTCGAGAAGGACTTTGGTGTTGGTATTCGATTGCGTGAAAAATTGAGCGAACACGTCTATACTGTGCTGATCAAGACCCAGGAACGGCATTCTATCAGCCTGCAAGAGATTCGTCAAAAGATACTTGAACTTAAATCCAAAAGTTATCCACGATCCTATAATTTTATCTTTTCTCCAAGCCACCATATCTATAACAATGCAAATCTAAATCAATCAATGATGCATTCCGTGTGGCTGAACAATGGTGGTAGTATTTACCTCCAACATCATCAACATCATAGGCAATTGCGAAACAAATGTCATGCTGATCTATGTTTTAGTTCACACCTTTATGTCTAAATTGTCCTATTCTATATTACCCCTAATCCCTCCTATATCTCTAATATATTTAAAGTTTTTTTTTCCCCCCGTCCCTTCCTCTACCCTTTCTCTTTCTCTTATCTTTGTTTTTTTTTTCTCCTTTTCTCTGTCTCACTCTCTCTCTCTCTCTCCCGCCCTCTCCTCGCAGGGTGGAATACGCCCACCACTAAGCAAACTCAGCCTTGTTCGTTTTTGTGTTTGTCCCCATGCCTTGCTAAAAGTGTTTTATATAATAAGCAAACTGTAAGCTTAAAAATGTTGTGTGCGTGTGTGGTCTATGTGTGTGTGCGCGCGTCCCCAAAAAGTGATTGAGTGAGCCTTTCTTTCCTTATTTTACCACTAGATGACGTTGCTTTTAATATTTGTTTAGAATGTTGAGAATAATTTGTTTTGTTTTTTGAATGATTGATTATATGTTTTAAAACTTAAATACATTTATTTAATGTTTTTAAATAAATGTATTTGGAGAATGTTATTGCTAAGATGCATATGTATATATATAACTATATATGTATATGTAAGGATGTAAATATATAATAAAAAAACGAAGATACTATCAAACTACAAATGGTAGTAGAATCACTCCAATATCTTCAGTCTATTTTGTTTTCTTTTTATTTGATAGCGAAGTTGATTACTATTGTACTTTATATTGTTTAGAATTCAATACAATCATTTTAAATAGATTTAAGAAATATTGAACATTGTTCTGCTTATTTTTTGTTTGTTATTGTTGTTGTTATTGTTTAAGATTTCATTGTTCCTTTTATAAGGAAATCTTTGTAATGTTCGTTCCCAAAGAAGGACAATCGATGATGACATTATAAGATAGTGTTTAAAATATTTGAATGATATCTTTTCAATGTTTGATTGTTTTGTTACATTTAGTTTTTCATACCTTTTTAAATAATCTATGAGCGATTTTATCAACAATTCAGCTATGATAAGTTTTTTTAAAGAACTTTTGGAGAAGAAGAAAGATTTTCAAAATTAACCAAATGCAAACGAAGAACAGAAGTGAAAAGCAACTAAAATTAGCTTAAAACAATCTTTGTTTTATGTTCAAATTACATGACAATTTATGTGATTTTGTTTTTGCCAGTAATCATTGCTTTCTCTTTTGAAACTTTAATGATATAAAAATTCTAGGAATGATTCTATGGTTAAAAATATATTGAATAAAGCTCGATTGACTAATACTTTGAGCGAATAACTCTATCATTTGTTTACATTCCATTGTTTACATTATTTAAAGCATTTTAGTTTAATTTTATAATACAAAACAAAACAAAACAAAAAAGAATCTACGTTCAGAACAGAACAAAGTTTTAGAAAATTTTATTTTCAAAGTTTAAACAATAATTGAAAGCAACGCCATCTAGTGGGTGGAAGAATGGATTTACTAGAGGTATGCTCATTCGGTTGTTCGAGGAGAACAATTATAAGCAATTATCTACACCAATAGTTGAATAGTTGAATGAATTTCTTCAGAAAGTCTTTGTCCTCGAAGCATTTCTCATTATCTTATCCAAAATAATCGTCTATCATTCCCATTGTTCGATGTTGTTCCATTAAACTAAATAGTTTTTTGTTTTGTTTTGGGATACTCTACCTTTCCCTTAAACTTCTTTAGCTTGGAACAAAATGAATTTGTATCGTTTTATTTTTTTTTTTTTAGTAGTTTTCCTTTTGTCTCCCACCTCCAAATGAATGTTTTAAGAACAATAATAATAATAACAATATATGATGTAAATTCAAAACAATTTTTTAAATATCTTTATTATAATACGCTCGAGGGTAGCGATTAAATTTTGACTGAGAAAGCATTTATAATTTGGCCGAATTAGGGTGTTAGGTTCGCAATCAATTGGCTAGGAAGGGAAAGAAGAAGAATTAAGAAGACAGAGGTAAAGGACGAAGGAAAGGAAGTGGTTAAAAATCTATTAAAATAATTTCAAATAATGCAAAAAACAACGTGTTTTTAATTCAAATGTGGACTCATCATTGAATTGTGATATGAGTGCTTTCGCGGTGATCGAGAAAAGTGAGGCTTATGAGAACTGGGACGGCTCATCTCGTCCAATACGCTCGGCGCAACATATGTAAAACCAAAAAAGATTTCATTAACACTTTTACATAGGTCTGAATTCTCCACCGGCGAGTCGATGGGTGTCTGCTGAGTGAACTTTGTATCGAACTGCGAGACATCCTCCTCGTTCGCCAGGCTCGGCTTAAAGGGTGGATCGAGCTTTTTGGCTAGAACATCGTCCCAATTTAAACCACTAAAGAAACGATGATTTCGAATCGGTTTAGCATCATCCTGTCCACCGCCCAAACGACTTTCGGGTGATTTACATAACAACTTTTTCATTAGATTACAGGCGTCGTAAGTGATGTGACGTGGGAAGCGAACATCATGGTGGAGTATCTTTTCAATCGTCTTGTTTCGACTTGAGCTAACGAAGGGTGGTTTACCGGTCAACATGTCGAACATCAATGTACCCAATGACCACCAATCCACTGAAAATGGTCAATTGAAAACAAAAAAAAATGAAAAAAAAGAAAACAAACATAAGAACATGCAAATAATTAAAAATCAATTTGATCAAATTTACCACTGTGATTGTGTCCAATTTTTTTAATGATCTCAGGCGCCATATACTCAACCGTTCCACAGAAGGTATATGTCTTACTATCGCCATTGATTGACTCTTTACAAAGGCCAAAGTCGGTCAATTTGACATGGCCAAGATGGTCGAGCATAATGTTCTCTGGCTTCAGATCGCGATAGATGATACCTACTTTATGTAGATGCTCGATGGCCAATATAATCTCGGAAATGTAGAACATGGCTGACTTCTCCAAAAGGAGTCCTTCACGCTCCAGGTACATAAACAACTCACCACCGCTGAGGTACTCAAGAATGAGATATAGCTTTCCTCTAGTTTGAAATGCATAAATAAGATCAACAATAAATGGATGTTTAACACTCTCCAAAATGCTTCGCTCAGTCTTGGTGTGGTCAGTATCCTTGTTACTATGAATGATACGAGCCTTCTTCAACACCTTCATAGCATAGATGCTGCCGGTGTTCAATCCGGTGATTTTGCGAACTTGGAAAACTTTTCCATAGCCTCCCATTCCAAGAACTTTTAGCAGTTCGAAATCTTGAGTAGATACTCGTTCCTGATGTTGACGATTGACCATGTCCTCAGTCAATTCGATGCAATTGTTGGCTGACCCTGTGTTCAAAAATTCTTCAGCAGTCATATCAAAATTGTCGATCTATGGACAGAGGAAAAAAGAAGTTAATAAGGTAACAAGTAACAATAGCAATAAACATCAACTTACCTCAATTTCATTATCGAATACATCATTGTCCTGGTCAATATCTTCCTCCAATGAACCTTCATGATTCTCCTCCTCAGCATCATTCAATTCCATGTCGAAAATAGTGGCCATATTATCACACGTTATACTTAACGTTGAGGCATCAATCCAAATCACATTGATAATATTCGTAAGGTTAATTGTTTATTCCAATTCTTTATATAATAATTATATTAAGGCGAATGGGCAATTTGAAAAATAGATAATTTTATTTAAAAAAAAACTAAAATATTATCACTTAGATCACTGAAAAATGAAACAATTCCTCTTTGATGATTGTGCAATTTCTTATTAATTTATATTATAATCTACCATTTTTTACATCTACATGAAATTTTCCGGTGCTTTTACAATTCATCATCTAAAACATTCCTAGATCAGCTGGTTATGATTACAATGAAAACAAATAAGCTGAAACAGATGAAGAAGTGGATGGATGAGAAGAAGAATGAGGATAAGACAAAGACGAAGAAGAAGAAGAAGAAAGATCGAAGATGAAGCCAATGAAATAAGAATAAGTATCGATCGAGGTGCAAACAGAGAAGATATTCACATTCACATTCACATTCACTTCTTTCTCCTCTCTCTCTCTCTCTCCGTCTCTCTCTTTCTCTTTCTTTCTCTTTCCCTTCATTCGGCTGGCTACTCGCAGTTGAGATTGCGAGCAGACGAGGCTGTTGCCAGTTGTCATATTTGAGGGAATGGACTTATGCGTGTCACGTAAATAGATATCGTTACACACACACACACACACATACTCTTTTGGTATTTGCTCATTACTTTATCCAATTTTCCAAAATTATGTCTTAATTTGCATTGTTTGTCCAAAAAAAAGAACTGGCCAAGAAAAATTCAATCTTTTCAAATAAATAATTGTTTTATTATAAATGAATGAAAAGGAAAATAGATTAATATTAACAGTTGTAGGATTTATTTAGAATTGCTATTCAATAGCTTCAACAATGAAACCAATTCATTTATTTCGGCCGTCCTAAATTTTAATTTAAAATTTAAAAATAGATTAAAACAAAATAAGGTAAATGAATAAAAAAAAACATTTAAATAATAAAGAAATACTTACTGAGTAGCTAGCTTCTCTTTAACATTTTTTATCTTGGTCGATGATGGTGAGAAACGAGATTCATTAGTCTTCTCATTAAATGATCGTTGATTGATTTGATTATCTTGATAGCGAAATTTTTGACAAATCTGTTCAAATTGTTGATAATATTGTCTTAGCTTCTCCTCATCTTTAATCATCTCCTCTTTAAGATTCAATTCAGAATTGGTTAATGTTTGCCCTTGACTCTGTAAATCGAATATAACCTTCTCAAAACGATCCGATAATGCTGCCTGTAGACTTTCAATCTTATCACATTTACCAACAAGTTGAAGATAATAGTTTAAAAGTGATTCTTTGGCCGT
>CAJUYD010000191.1:0-21079 GCA_910591665.1 Ectemnius continuus
ATTTGAGCAAGAACATTTAATCATTGTGTTTAGCTTCCAATTATTATTCTTTAAACTGTTATTATTATTATTATTATTATAGTCATTCACATTTACCGGTGTTTGCCTAAGTAAGTTAATTAAGCTGGAAGCACATTTGATTCCTTTTCCCTAAGCATCAGCAACAACATCTTATTTAGTTTCCAAATGCTATTTCTAAATGCAATCTAATTCATTGTAATGTAACCTTGCCACTGATTCTTTGGAAGTTAAAGAGGCAAAATAACATCACATGCTTCACTCCTTTTGTAACTAAATTATCATAACGTTTAGCACACACTCACACACTTACCCGAAGGAAAAGAGTGCATGCAGTGGTGTAATTGTAAATTCATATTTCCTTTTCTTCTATTTGATTTAATTTCAAATGTGCTTCATTAAGAATCAAGTGAAACATAATTCTTTTATTTCTCTCTTGCTCTCTTGCTCTCTCTCTCTCTCTCTCTCTCTCTCTCTCTCTCTCTCTCTCTCTCTCTCTCTCTATGCCTTTCCCATTGTAATATAAATATAAAAAGTTGTAAAACAATATTATTTCATTAAAGAGCCTTTAGTAGATTGGAAGTGAATGCTGTCTTGACTAGGAAGGAAGAGGTCAACAGTTAGTGTTGTTATAGTACGTGTCTCAGCTTTGAATGATAAGACAATATTCTAATAGTTTTTTTTGTATCGATCGACAAGACGATGTCTATTATAATCAAAAGCTAGAATGGTAAGTCCATAATTACATCATCATTCATCACAATTTATCACGCACGCACACATTTTGTAGACATTTAGACAACATATCCGTTTCCAACATTCACTAACTGAATTGGATTAAGATCCTCTCTCTCTCTCTCTCTCTCACTCTCACTTCCATTTTCTGCAATGGCATTTAGTGATCGTCAGCAGAATGATAATCAAATGTGTCGAGTTCTATTTTCTTCATCCTATTACCATTCTTTTCATCTTTTTTCTTTTTTTTCACCCTCTTTTTTTTGTTCGCTCTCTCTCTCTCTCTCTCTCTCTCTCTCTCCCACACTTTTTCTTTCTCTCTTTTTCTTTCTTCCTTCCTTTTCTTTCCAATGTTAAGCCTTTTTTTTAACATTACACGCATTGGGATTTAAAATAATAATAAATTAAATATTATTATTGCTTAAAAATCGTACATACATCTTAAAGGAGAGAGAGAGAGAGAGAGAGAGAGAGAAAGAAAAGAAAGAGGATGAAAGCGAAGATAGCAGGAAGGAGGAAGAAAACCAGAGAATGTGTGTGCTTAATGCTCGAGACATTGTCTATATGAGGAAGTGTTTGGAAATACTGTTAATTAAAATGTGTTAATGTGTGCATATTTCGACACTGAGGGAGAGATCAAAGGAGAGATTCAATGAACAACAACCAAATATAAAGAAACTTTCAGCCAATGAAATAGTTCCTCGTTCTCTCTCATTTTCTATCATCATTCATTTTCTCTCTTTCTCTCTCTCTCTCTCCCTCTCTCTCTCTCCCTCTCTCTCTCTCTTTGTTTCTTTCATCTCATCTCATCTCATCGCCTTTCGAGATCTATTTTAGTTCAAATTCTCTATCGTCTCCCTTGTGATCTAATTCCTTTTCCCCATCCCCTTTATATTTATATTGTGCTTTTCCAATCGTTTCGTTTCTCATCATCTCTCTTTCCCATCCACCTCCTTCATATCCTTCCCCCCCCTCTCTCTCTCTCTCCCCTCTCTCTCTCCCCCCTCTCTCTCTCCCCCCTCTCTCTCTCTCTCTCCCCCTCTCTCTCTCTCTCTCTCTCTCTCTCTCTCGCCGACACCTAAAAACAAAAAAGCAAAAACAAAAAAAAACTTTTTTTTCTTATTTCAATAAAGACAGAATCGACATAAATTTTTGCTGATATTTACATATTTTTGAATTTTTTTTGTTGCATAAATTTAAACAACAACAACAACAAACAAAAGTGGCAAAAAAATAAAAACAAACAAAAGTGATTCTACCGGCGATAGTGACGACAAAGAAAGGCTTAAAGATTTTTTAATCCTAAGTGAGAAGCGACGGAGAAGAGAGCCGAACTGAACCGGAGCCGAGGAGGGGAAGGGCGAGGGAGAAGCGAATTCATGACAATAAATGCAAATATACACTCTCTCTTCAGTCTCTCTTTTTACCAGACCGAAATGTTTTGCCATTATAAATAGTTTCGTTTAAAATTAGATTATCGTCTTTATTGTTTAGCTTTTTGTTTTTGTTTTTGTTTCGCTCTGATGATGCAAATGATTTAGATTCGAATTTCTTTTTTATCTCCAATGCTTTCTCCAACATGATGAAATTCCTTTCAAATTTTCAGGGTCATCGAATTGGATAAAGTTCGATGGTAATTTCATTTTAATTCTTTATCCTCTATTCAGTCTCACTGCCTCCTCCTCCTTCCCTCTCCCACTCGCCAGAAGAAAAAAAAACACAAGAAATAAATCAATGTTTTTTGTAATAGAAATATTTATGAAAAAAAATTTAGTTTTCCAAATACAAATTAAAACTTCAACTTATGAGGATAGACACGGTTCCTAAGTTGGAAATAAGAACCGAGATAAGCAAAGAGCAATTTCTTATCGCCACTTTTTCGGATGGCTTCTACCAATTGCTTGTCGACGGCTTTTTGATCTGCCTTACGCTGGTCGTTCGGCTTCCAAGCCTCCTTCTTCTCCTGGAAGACGTTACCCTCAGTCTTCTTGGCCTTCTTCTCCTTCAACACCTTGAAATATTTGTCGTCAATGTGATCGGGAACCTTAACGTTGGAGATGTCCACCTTGGTACTAGTGACGATCACAAACTGTTGGTGCATACGACGAAGTGGGAATCGATTAACGGCGAATGGACCGTTTACCAACAAAAGACCAGAGGCGAGTTGTTTCAAGAAAACGACACGCTTACCACGATGACGACCAGCGAGAACAATGAGAACACGGCCAGGTTCAATACCTAAATTCCAAAGAGTCAACAATTAATTCCAGCTCAAAGTAATTAAACCAAGGAAACTAACCTTCCTTCAAGGTTCTCTTGTGAGCCTTGAAAGGAGTCTTGCCCGACTTTCGCTTCTTAAATAGAGGCTCAGTTGGGTAGTATTTGATCGTCTTCTTGGTGTAAACACGTCGAGTGCCACCATTCTTTTCACCTGAAACCTTCTTGACCACAAATTGTGGCTTCTTCTTCAACAACGTATCAGGGGATACCTTCTTCTTAGCGGCAGTGCGCTTAATCTTGGCCCATAAATGACGAGTTGTTCGGTGAGAAACCAACTTCTTTGCCGCAACTGGAAGTGTTGACTTCTTCTTTGCGGGGCCAGCAGCAGTAGCTGATGAAGCGGTCTTAGTAGCCTTAGGAGGAGCCTTAAATTTAGTCATAGATGAAATAATAGATAATTAAATTGATAAAAAAATTAAAAAAAACCGAAAAAAAAATGAATAAAAATTGAGCTTACCATTTGTTAAGCTGGAGACAAAACAGAAGAGAAAAGGAAGAGGAAGACGTTCTATGAGCGCACACATACATACACCACACATACACACACACACACAGTCACCACCGAACATGTGAGTTAAACGAGGCACGTTCATAGATGACAGGCCAATAGGATATGCACTACCCAATAGTAGTTGATAGAACAAACAAGCCAAAAAAAAGTACCTTTAAGCCCAACCTACGATGGAAAATTTATTTTAATTAAAATTTTTTAATCAGTAACATTTTTTATTCACAAAAAAATAATAATTAACATTTTAAATTTTGTTTTAAAATTAAATATTATTGCTTGTAGATAATTATAGCAATAAAAGGTAAAAAGTATTCAGATGAGAATGAAGAAGAAGGAGAAAAAAAATGGAATGTAGAGTCCGATCATCATCAGTGTATGACGTTACGCAGTGATTTTTTTTGTTTGTATTCTTTAATAGAAAAAGAAAATATTCAACCAAAACACTTTTCTGTCAAAATTTATTTTCAATTTCCTTACCCATTTATTGAATGGATTATTATTATTATCTTTATCTTCAATCTCAAATTATCATATTAAGATGATCAAAATTAAAGCCCTCAATGAGTCGAAGAATAATTCGGATTCCTCCGATTTAGAATATCAAGTGACGCGCGAAGTTGAAGAGGAAGAATTGAATAATTTATATACCGATGCCCTCCAATATGCTAGCAGTGGGGAGACGGAGAAGGCGATCGAATTACTTGAACAATTAAAAGATGAACTTAATGAGGATAATCCAAAAATTAAAGAGGTTTCCTTGCTGACCAGATTACGATATTTGGCTAATAAGAATTTGGGTATTATTAAAAATGATATCAATCATCTACTTGATGCTCTCAATATTGACGATTCAGATATTACGATGTGGCTTAGGGTGGGCGATAAAAGTAAACAATTACTTGATTATCTATTAGCTAAATATTGCTATGAGGCCGCCTTTAACATTAATCGATCGAATTTGATTGCAATAGATAATCTATGTGAAATCTATTTCGTACTTGATGATCTCTACAGTTGTGCCAGTGTTTGCCTACATGCCCTCGATACGATGCCTTACTTTATTAAGGCTAAGGTGATATTAAATGAATGCATTCGACTTATGCCACCCTTGTTGAAAGAGATGAATGATCGTCTAGAATATGTATCGGTTCGGTTCGGTGGTGAGGATACGACACTTGATGAATATGAAGATATCTGCGAAAATATAATTGAACAATTGAGAAATATTAAACGCAAACGACACCAACGACATGATGAAGATGAGAAGGAGAATAATAAACGAAGGAAGCTAACACACGATCTTATTAAAGTGGATAAGTTGACGTTCGTCGACATTGGAATTAAGCTGAAGAAGCTTTATGAGCAAATTCAAAACAGTCATTATCTTTTCACACCGATTGAAATCAATTTTCAAAAGGACCCACCACCACCGCCACCTCCTCCTCCGCTACCACCTCAGCCTCCTCTTCTATCACTTGAATCACAAGGTATAACAAATCAAGGCAATAATAACGAAACAAAGGACGAACCAATAGCCGTCGATAATATTGGTAATTCTCAATCGAATCCTGTGATCACCATCAATTCTAAAGGTGTTCCCTCACAATCTAAAGATGTTACCAAAGAGGATGAGAATTCTAAACCAAAATTCAATCGAAATGATTGGTCGAACGATTATGATAAACGCCGATCTACTCGTGTACGTGGTGGTAGTGGTCGACCAACAAAAGGAAAAGAATACGATGATGAACAATCAGTTTTTGAGATGCTCATTGAACTATTTCCAAGTAATCTTAAAAATAAAGATTTGCTTAAAAGCGATTTCAATTATAAAGATGGTGGGAATAGTAATTCGAGTAGCATTCCTGCTGAAGATGTTAAACAAAATGTAAAAAATAAGAACGATACTCAACTTTTGATGGAATTTCTTAATAAATTGGAAACAAAAGTCAAAGAGAAAGGAATGTTGACCATACTCGAATTGATGGAATTCTATCTTATTGAATTAAGTCGAACAACTCGAATATCGATTCCTCTCGTCTTTACCGATCTTTATCAATACTATAGGTAAGCAGTTATCCATTTATTTATTTATTTGTTTCAACGACATGTGCTTATTTTATCATTTATATTTAAAATGTATAGAGAACAATATGAACTACCTTGTGGACTTTTATGTGAAATCGATCAAGACATTACCCTTGACATGGTACATGTTGTTCTGGTTGCCAATGAGATTAAATATAACAAAAATGAGATAATATTTCTTACACAAATTCTTGGAAAAATTCGCAACCTATTGGATGATGATCAATATCGACAATTTATCATTCGATTTTTGGTCATCACTGGTTCGAAGGAATTTCAAAATGATAATCTTCATTTTGCTTTGGATCTTTGTAGTCTAAAGCCAAAGTATGGACATATTTTTGGCCTTACCATTGAAGCAGAAAAAGAAGAAACAGAAAAAGATGAAGCAGAAAAAGATGAAGCAGAAAATGTTGAAGACAGTGAAAAGATTAAAGAGAACGATGAAAAGAAGATGGAAATTACTAATGGTTACCAGGTTATGGCTTCCAACAAGTTGATTATAAACGAAGCTTACATTCAGACATTGTTAGATATTCAAACCTTTTCGGCTAAAGCTGCTGAAGATCGTGATTATACTGAGGTGATTCAATTATTCTTCACCAAATCAGAAAATGAATTGACTGGTGAAGAGAAAGAACAACTTTATGAGGCTATTGTTAAGGCGGAGATGTGGCAAAAAGGCTTAGAATTGTTTGAGAATTGGACTGAGTTGGATGCTAAATGCCTGTCGACAATACTCGAATGTGTGATGACCGGGAAGAGAGGTCAATGCAGCTCTAAATTAGCCTACATGGTTGCCAAGAAAGCCGCCAAAGGCGTCTCGGTGGTACCGTGGCTAATTCTTTATTGGATTCAAATTTCTTCTGGTACTGTGATTGAGGAGCTGAACACAAGATTGATTAAATTTTTCAAAGTTGGTCATCATGTTCTTGGGAAACGAGGCCTATGCACAAATCGTGAAGGTGAATTTCTATTGCTCGCATATAAGGTCTTCACCTTGCACTACCTCGAGGAGGAAGCCACCAGCTGTTCTACTTGTCTTTTCAACGTTCCTGCTCGAAAGAATCATCCGATTAGTTCGACTCATTCATCGTCCCATATTCAAATGCAATGGCATCATTGTAAAGATATTTACGATTACTTTGCACCGGAGGAGATGCCCGAATTTGATTCAGTGGGTAAACATTATCAAATTTCATCGGAAACAAAAGATTTATTTTTGAAAATATTTAAACTTGTTCCTGAAAATGAACGACCTAATACTGAGATGGTTAGACGATATATTGATAAAGGAAATGAACTTCCAAGTCCGGCATTGAATCAAACAAATGAGGAAGAGGAGGGGACGATGGAGGAGGAAGAGAAGGTGACCAGTACTATCTACTATCTTTTAGCCGATTGTTACTTTAAAGCGAAAGATTTTGATCAAGCACAGACATTCTATCTGCTCGATTTATCGATCAATCCTAATCGATTCGATGCCTGGGCCGGTCTGGCACTCTGCTACAATTATGAGCTGAATAATTCAGTAGAAAGCGAAGGTTCTTACACTAAAGGATATCAGAGAACTGCCTTCAGAGCTGTTCAATGTTTTGAAAGTGCCCTCCGGCTTCAGCCGGAGAATTGTAAGTTATGGATTGAGTATGGCTTCCTTGCTTACAGCATAGGCAGTAATCTTTCGCGAGAGCTTGATCTTAAAGAAATGTTTGGTGATCAATTTAAGACAACCGAACCGATGTTTGAGCTGGAGAAGATGTTGAATAAGGCACAGCAATGCTTTGAAAAGGCTAATAATTTGGACAATGATGAACCATGGCTTCCCTTCTACATGCTCGGCAAGGTGGCTGAAAAGCGTAAAGGGAGCGACATCCTTGACACCCTTAAATATTATGAACTCGCCGATCTATGCCTCTATCTTGATGGTGCAGCCTATCCGAAGAAGATTTCTTACAATAACATACCACATCTTTCAATGGAAGCTGTCGAGGTGCACTATCGTTACCATGTGGTCATCTTCAAATATCTCATCAATAATAGAAAGTTTACCGCTCGAAGTCTTCGAATACTTTTTTATAAATTGATCTCAGCCCTAAGATCGCCTTTTATGATGCGTCGTGCACCGGTAGTACCAACTAAATGGACTAATTTGAAGAATTATGCTGAACGGAATTCTAATTCCCGAGATGAGTATGAATTACTCGAGCTAATGGACGACCTGATCTCAAATGTCTCTGAACGATCTGAGCGACCATTCCATCTGATGGAGTATCGTGATAGGCTTATCAAACTATGTCTTCTTGCCATACGACGTTGCATTTCACGTTGTAGTAATCATTACAAGTCATTCTATCAATTGGCCCACTATTACTACTACAAGAAAGATGATTGGAGCACTGCCAAAGCCATTCTGTTGGGAGGCGCCAGTAATAAGGACATTCCGGAGTTACAGCTCGAAGAAGCTGAAGTTGGAAAGAAATCATCACCGAGCTACATTCAAGGATTGTTCACCGAACAACGGCCCAATAATCTATATCAAGGCCTTTGGAGGACTCAGATTGAGGAAATCGAACGATCAGGTACATTCAATGCTCGAATGTTCAAATGTACATTGCTATTGATACAAGTATGCGAGTCGGGTAGTGATTATCAACAATTGAGCCAAATCGCCATCAGCCTAAGTAAAACTCCCGAGTTGGATAAGAAATATCTAAATGAACAAGAGCGAGTCATTTTATGCCGACTGGCTTATACTAAATGTTTCACAGTGCTCAAAAAGCTTTGGGCGAAATATGAAAAGCATCATGTACTGGCTGCCATCGATACTGTCATACAAAATTTCGCCAAGAATAATATCTTCAATGAGCAGACTCGTCAACATATCGCTTGGTTCCAAAGTGATCTCATGGCGAATCAATTGGCCTTAGCTGTTGGTCAGCCCATGCGCCATTAATAATGTTAAAATTGCATGTTCTTTTAAATGTTGTTATCAATTGGTAATGTTAGACTATAATCTTGATTAAGAGCAACTCATTTTAATTATTAGTTTGCAATATAAATATTGAGTGTTAGAGATAGGAAGTTGAAGAAGAAAAAAAGAACAATAGAGAGAAAATAAGAAAAAGATTAGTTTAGCCAATAAAATTGACCACGACTAGGTGGAGAATGATATGAGCAAAGATAAAATCGGCGAAAGCCCGTTGATCTTTTAGACCGAAAAAGTCCTCCTTATTCTTAGAGTTCACCTGAATACGAAGGCATACGCCCAATATGAAGCTGGCCACGGTTGAGATGAAACCGGATAGGAAAGCATTAAATGGGAAAGTACCAACAATCAGACAATATACGAATTGAAAGACACCTGTTAGGAAGATGTAGACAAGATAGGCATCGATCATCTTCAATCGTTTTGGTGTGCTCTTGTTGTAAGCCACCAAGAAAGTTTTCAATACTTCAAACGAGCTAGGCATTATTCTTTATTTTCTTCTTAATTTTTCTATTAGCAAAAAGATTCGTTCTTGATGATGCTATGAATAAAGGCCAACTAATTGACAGAAGTGGTGAGGAAAGAAGATAAAATTATTAGCACAGACAAAGGGATACAAGCATAAAGAGAGAGAAAGAGAGAGAGAGAGTGTTTAAACCAGAGAACGTAATGATCAGCTAGGAGAAAGCTATTCGGTTATGTGCTCTCTTTTTGGGTGTACGTGTAATTTCATAACAACATAAAAGAAAAACTTTAAACTATCGATTGTTGACTCTCACTATCGCGATTGTTATCTATTCATTTTGGATGTGTCATAATTGAATCATTATTTTGTTATTGTGTTCTACTTGTTCACTTTAAACAAAAGAAAAACTATGATCGTTTGAATATCTAATGGTAAAGTAGTGAATGGAAAAATTAAATTTGTCCATATTGTGTTAAGAAGTAAAATGCAGATGGGGAGTATCTTTACATTCTCATACTCATTGTCGGCGGCTCGAAGAGAGGGAGTTTTGCATTTATATATCTGTTTGTGAATGAATGAATGAATGAATGAATTAGAAAAAAAGAATGAGAGCAGACACTTTTTCTCATTCACTGCTTATGTTTTGTGTTGTGTTTTATTCTACTTAGTAATTCATTTGAATTCCTTCTTCATCTTCATCTACATCTTTTTATTTTTCATTGAAAGAATATTCTTTCCTTCGTCTTTAACAAATTGAAGACAAGAATCATTGGTTAAAGTGTCCTACGAAGAAGAGGGTGATAGAAAAAATACACCTTCAAAGCAAATAACTCAGGCAAAAAGAAAAAAAGTTGTTCAACCAGAGATTTCTTTTTTTTTGGCTAACTTTGGAATTTTATAAAAATGTTTCCTATCCACC
Organism: Ectemnius continuus; assembly: GCA_910591665.1. NCBI lineage: Eukaryota > Metazoa > Arthropoda > Insecta > Hymenoptera > Crabronidae > Ectemnius > Ectemnius continuus. The sequence continues at coordinate 10,004 of CAJUYD010000191.1, forward strand.
ATTCCTTTATTTTCATTTTTTTCTTACTCACCTTGGTGTTGACTAGTCCTCCACATATGCACACACGTAATGATCATAATAAGGAACGTATCGAGGATGCCTTTGAATCTCATATACATAGAACAAGTAATGGTGAAATCGATGATCATGAATTGGATCATGAGGCGATATTAGGTAGCCGGAAGGAGAGACAAGAATTCAATTCTCTAACACCTGAAGAGTCTAAGAAGAGGCTACAGAAGCTGGTAGAAAATGGAATTGATGCCAATAGTGATAGATTTGTCGATAGGGAGGAGCTTCGAGCATGGATACTAAAGTCATTCATGAACTTAGCATTGGAAGAGGGCGAAGATCAGTTGGAAGAAGAGGATACTAACAATGATGGTTTGGTCACTTGGGACGAACATCTAAAAGGAGCCTTTGATTATCAAGATCAAGATAAAGTAAGTTGTTTACACTAGCTAACCTTCTTGGTCAACTAATGATTTAAATTCTTAGAATAATGCTATGAAAAATGAACTTATTGAAGAAGACCATGCTCTATGGTTACAAGCCGATCTTAATCAAGACAATAAATTAGATGCCAAAGAATTTGCTGCTTTCAATAGTCCTGAAGAGTTTGAGCACATGCACAAGGCATTGGTGGATCAAGTGCTCAATCGTCGGGACAAGAATAAGAATGGCTTTATTGAGTTCGCTGAATTCATAAGCGATGAACAAGGTGTCGTGCCTGATGAAAAATCAGAACATTATATCGTTGAAAAGGAAAAGTTTACCAATGAATACGATATCAACAGAGATTCAAAACTCGACTTCAACGAATGTCTTAATTGGATCATACCAAATAACACGTAAGAATCTATTCTCAAACAGATTGCACTATTTTTACTAACATTCACTTTCTCTTAAAAAAAATACAGTGACATTGCCGACAATGAAGCCGTTCACCTTATATCATCAGCTGACTTGAATCACGATGGTAGACTATCAGTTGAAGAGATTGTTGATAATTACGATGTTTTCGTAGGCAGCGAGGCAACAGATTTTGGGGAGCAACTACATCGCCATTCACCCGAGGAACTTTGATTTTTTATTTTTATCTATTTATTTTATTTTCAACAAATAATAGTCAACTTTTTGCTATTGGACAAAAGTAAATTATCGTTATAATCTTACAGTCGACAGTCGTTTATAATTCGTAAAATATTAAGTTCAGGAAGGGTTTTTTTATAACCTGTCGCTGTGTTTTTTAAAGCACGGCTGTTTCAAAGAAGAATCCACAGACGTTTTTTATGATAAATTTTGGAACGGTTTGCGAGCCAGTAAGTTAAATCAAAAAAGAACCGATAAATGTTTTCGTCGATTTCTGGATAAAGCCTTCTATATATTGATAATTTCGAATGTGGCCAGCAGCCAATCAGAGGACTTCTAAATTCGAATGCAGCAAGCAGCCAATCAGGGTTCTCCTAATCATTAAAAGGGTGGGGTTATAAAAGGTGGTTTTCTAATATTTTTCAATATATCGATATAATCGCTCATCGATAATGTTGCAAATCGTTTGTCGCTGCAACTAAACTCCCACAAGCGCACTTTGATTTCACGTCAATAAAGAAGACTCCGCCTTTTTTTAGTGCGTCTTTTGGTGGCCTCAACTTTGGTGGGATTCCACCTCACTATCAATCGGACAGGGCTGACTTTGGTTAAAGCAATCCTACCAAAAGATTGCATTCGACGATTGATTAAACGTTCCCACCAGCAACAACATTATCGTTGTTTATCAAGTCAATCGGAAATTGGGTAATATTAACACTTTTTTTATGTTGTGAATCGAACATTTAAACAATTTATTTCAATTGGACAGTTGTTAAGAAATGGAAATTTGGAAAGAGATCAAAATGTTGTCGTTTACCTCGAACGAATCGAGTCGAAAGGAAGGAAAATGTAAGTTCAATCAATTTAAAGTCATTTTTTTGGTATAAATCTGTTTTCAATTCTCTTTAGACATGTCCAACGATGAGATTGTTTGGCAATGTATTCTTTTTTTATAGCTGGCTTCGAGACGACAGCTTCAACGATAGCATTGACAATTCACGAGTTGGCTTTGCATGAAGATGTTCAAGATAAGCTTTATCAAGAAATAGTGAGCGTATTATCTTCACTCGAATTCGATCAAGATGAAACTTCAGGTCACGTTGATGAGAGTTCCAATGTAGACCTAATCAGTTGTGTTACTTTTGATCATTTGGCTAAGTTTGAATACCTAAAAGCTGTGGTCAATGAGACACTTCGTATTCATTCACCAGGACCATTCACTGAGCGTCAGGCGTCTCGAGACATAACATTGAAGACTTCCGATGAGCGTTACGTTGTCAATGTCCGTAAGGGTGACATTGTGCATTTTCCAATCTATGCCATTCATCGTGATGAGGAACAATTCCCTAACCCTGAATCCTATCAGCCAGAACGTTTCCTTGATCCAATTCATCACAACTATGCATACCTTCCTTTCGGACAAGGACCAAGGAATTGTGTGGCGAAAAGTTTTGCTCTTATGGAAGTTAAATTGGCTGTATTACATCTAATCTATAGATTTAAATTTAGCCGATGCAAGGAGACGAAGCTTCCGGTGGAGATGTGCTTTCAAAGCAATATAATCACACCAAAGGCAGTGCCGTTGAAGGTGGAGAGAAGGAGTTAGAATAGCACCTAGTGAGTACTGGTAAACCTTTTGTTTAATTCTATTATATCTCTCCTTTCCTTTTGATGAACAACAATAATAATAATAATATTAATAAGCTGCACTATCAAGGAGAAGAAGGGTGGAGGCGTACCATCTGAGATGAATTTTGACGAAGTGAGCGCTATGCAAGGAGTCTTAGGTGGAAGCGAACATTTTCGAATATCTTTTATAAGATAAGAGGCACTCAATTTTTACTTAGAAATTTCAAAATCCCAAGGCTATAACTAAAATGGTGAATTAGTTGTGGATTACAAGGGCAAAAAGCAATCGAAACCATTTAGGTGAGTCATGGTTGTCTTTTAAGTTTGAGAATGAGGCACATTGTCCGATGTGGCGTCCTCTGGGCGTCTTAAAGGACACTTGGCACGTGTGGTGAGTCGAAATAGGCAGGCAGGCAGGCAGTTAGGCAGGCAGAGGGAGTGAGTGAGCTGACCACTCACAGGCGATCACTGGTAGTGGGCAGCGAGGTTACTTGAGGGGAGCCACGTTGTGAGGAAGGCTCATTTTGCTTTCACCACGCTGTCGTCAACACGTGTGACCTTCTTTGTGAGGTTTTTTAAATTGTGATTTTGGTTTGAAAGTTAAGAGAAAGAGAAAATGAGAGAATGAGGTCTCATCTTAAGGTAAGTTTTGCTCAGTGATTTAATTCTTTGCTAATTTAAATTTGTTATTTCCACAGGTTGTCTCGATCGATACTGGGCGGGGATTTTGTTGGCTAAATTGTAAGTGCTTTACTTTGTAGTGTTTTGTTGTTTAAAGTATTTCTATTTACGGGCAGTGAGGTTACTTGAGGAGGGCCACGCTTACAGAATTTTGATCGTTGCTGCACAATGGAATTTGAGGCCGTTGCATTCAAAGGAGACAAATAAGTAAGTAAGTAAACGTGTTTTCCTAAAGAGAAAGTGAAAGAGATAAAGAGTGAGTGAGAGGAAGCGAGAAAGAAAGAGTTAAAGAAAAAAGAGAAAGCAAATTACTTGAAGGCAATGTTTTAAAAGTTTTAATTTTATTTAAGTTAATTAATGTATTTTTTATTTACAGACGGTTGCTTGATAATGCGATTCTGGTGGCTCTTGGCCCTAGGTAGGACATTTGTTCGTTTGTTGGTGAGGAGCAGTGAGAGAGCGAGAGATTTATGATTAAGTACTGCGACATGGTGTCGAACTATTGTTGCATTTGGATCCATCTTGGCCTCTTTCAGCTTATCAGATGTTGTGCTTAAAAGCGCGAGCTGCTGTTCCCAATGAGAATAAGGAAGATGACAATAGCGACAATGAGGTTGTTAATCGTGATTAGCTGTTCACTGATGTAAGTTTCTATGTTTGTTGTTTCTCTATCAATCTATTTGTGTTACCTTTGGATTATAATGTTCCTCTTAGGTCACAATCGGAGGTTCAATTTGAATTACTCTCACATCTTGGAAGGACACAACTTTGGTCAGATTGTTCATATTGTTCCTAGCGTTGAAACTATGCGCAAGACTATTTCCTCGGTTGGCTACTTATTTTGCATTTGGTCGAAGCATTTTCAATGGACGAAGTTGATTTCTCTTTGAGACGGGAATGCGCGCACTATCGCCTGAATTGTCTCTTTAATTTGTTGGACAAACGATGGGCAAGAAGACGTATATTACGAACATTGCACGAGACCGTTGAATGAAGCTAAAGGTCCTAAAGGGGGGCGAGTCGCATTGACTTGATGAGCGTTTAGCTTTGGCCCTTTATTATGGACAATTCAAATGTGTAAGTATATGTTCTCTGTATATAGATCTGTATTGTGTACATTTTTTAATTTATATAAAATGCAAATAAAGATAATTGTAACTAATCTTATTGGTGTGAAACACGTGTTTTGGCGCTTTTTGCAAGACAAGGCGCACTCGATGTACTTGTTAGCTGAAGAAATAAAAAGGAATAATAATAGTTAGCAATTGGCTGAATTGATTCCATTTGTACAACTTACATTTCATTTCCGATTCATTACAATTCTAAATGACTCGAGGTAGCTTAGTTTCCACAATTATCAATTACAATAGACAATCAATTCTTTGCATTTGTAGACGACAATATCATTATTGATAATTGATCGAACCAATCGTTCCTCACCATCAGATGAGCCAGGAAGACTAGTCAAAGAGACTCCTCTTCCTAGAGCCTTAGCGTTTCCCAATAAGACACATAGAGACAATAATCACGATGGCCAAACAAAATCTTATAAATCTCATCAAAAACAGTAGTAACAACAGCTCTCGCTCACACCCAATAAGATATTATCTACATCGAATATTGAGTGCCGAGTTGCGGCCAGTAATCATCTGGGAAGATACATCAACTCGAACCATATTCTTTAATGCACATAGTGCCGCCCTTAGAGCCTTAAGAAATTTAAAAAATAAACAAATTATTAGAAAACATCCTGCAGAATGGGAGCTGGCTTGTGTTGCTGCCTGTTATTGCCACTACATTTCTTTTCGATTGTTAATTATTGTTGAAAAGCTTTCTAAATTTTTCATCTAATATTTCCTTCTTTGAAAAGAAATTTTAAGACTTCTGACTGACTGCTCGCGGCATTCGAAATTAGAAGCGCTCCTATTGGCTATTTACCGCATTCTAAACTAGAAGCGCTTTGATTGGCTACTTGCCGCATTCGAAACTAGAAGCGCTTTGATTGGCTACTTGCCGCATTCGAAACTAGAAGCGCTCCTATTGGCTACTGGCCGCATTCGAAACTAAAAGCGCTCTTATTGGCTACTTGCCGCATTCGAAACTAAAAGCGCTTTGATTGGCTATTTACCGCATTCTAAACTAGAAGCGCTTTGATTGGCTACTTGCCGCATTCAAAACTAGAAGCGCTCCTATTGGCTACTGGCCGCATTCTAAACTAAAAGCGCTCTTATTGGCTACTTGCCGCATTCGAAACTAAAAGCGCTTTGATTGGCTATTTACCGCATTCGAAACTAAAAGCGCTCTGATTGACTTAATAACGAAATAAAAAAGAAGTAAATTTAAAACACTTACCGAAAGTTATAAAAGCCAACGGCAGTGGAGTGAAACTTTGATTTTTATTGTCTGCTTTGGTTGTTTGTGAACAAGTTGATCGATTGAAGGAAACTCATTACAAACAATGCAAGGTAGACATGAAGAGGAGACATGAGCGATGAACATTCAAAGCCATTGATTATGGAATGGACGCCTTCTTCAGCCTTTCCTTGTTCAAATCATTCACCAATGCTCGCAGAATTGAGATTACTTTTCGTCAATCTAACTGCTAGATGAGAAAATAACCATTGATACATTAATATTTATATTATTTCCAACAAATTATGAAAGAGCTCAAAAGTGATGCGCTCCTCCAAATGTGAGAGTAATTCAAAGAGAACCTCCGATGGTGACCTAAGAGGAGAGCATTATATAATCAACAAGGTAAAACAATAAAATAAAAAAACAAACTTACAGACAAGTCAATTCATCAGTGAACAGCTGATCATGTGAATAGTTTGCTTCCAACGACGACATCCCATGAGGATGGCCAACATCTGATAGGCTGAAAGAGCTCAAGATGGATTAGAATGCAATAATAATTCGTTCGAGGTAGCCGATGGTAACATCTTAATGGTAGTCACTGCTGTCGAGCCAAAGTGTGAAGAAGTCACCAATGAGCACTTTCACACACTCAGCATAATCGTTCACCACTTTGGTGACGGCCGTCTTTGTTAATGTTGGACATAGTTTCACAAGTGTATAGATTGAAAATCCTCTTGGAATATATTGCAAATGAAGGACAATGTTGAACAATTCTCTTTTTTTTATATTCCCCTTTGGTCTCCAAATTGTTGAATGTGATAAGCCGTCGATAGAATAGGCGCCAAAGGTCAAACAGTATGTCATTCGCTGCCTCTTGAATTGAAGGCAGTTCATTATAGAGCGATATAGAGTAGTCCGAGTTGAACTTTGATCATTGCCCACCGACAGCTAAATTGACCTAAGAAAAGAGAAAAATTGATTGTTATTGATATAAAGATGCAACAAAAGGGTGAAATCATATTCACCAGACCTAACCTACAGATGATGATAGATTTAATAGATCCAGTTAAATACGAGCACTTCTAGAAGATACTTGTGAAATATTTCTTCCATTTGCTGTTCCTTTGATGACAATTGATAGCAATTGTGCATATAGTAGTAGACCAAATCATAGTATAACTCGAGCATAAAGTCGACTTTGCGTCGGAGGCGAGTCTCCCAAAGGCCATCGTTAAGCGAGGTGAGCATTGTGACATAGATACGAAACTTTTGCTGCTGATGGAATGCTTGAACAAAGACGATCATCAGCTTAACATTGACAGCTTGATTTAGATCAACAAAGTATTCAAGATAAAGTAATAGATATCGTTCAAAATTTAGATTGAACAATCTAAAGTCGAGCAGGTCACCTTCAGCTTTTATAACACGGGCAATGAATTTGGCTAAACGTTCATAGAATTTATTCACATCTAAAGTCGCCCAGAGATGGTAGAGGTCATCGTTCAATAGAATATGACTTGTCAAAAGAACAGAATCGAAAAGATGTTCAAATATGGTCTCATGAGCTCTGGCTCGGCTCCCGCTATCTCAAGGGCCTTCCTTTTAGCTACAATTTCAAAGAATTTGAGTAGAGTTTGGTGAACCTCTTGTCGTAGTCGATAATCAATCTGGAAAAAGATGACAAATAAATTTAACAAACAATTTTAACAAAGAAATTAGAAGCGCTCTGGGTTTGCTACTTGGCGCATTCGAAACTAGAAACGCTCTGATTGGCTGCTCGCGGCATTCGAAACTAGAAACGCTCTGATTGGTTACTTGGCGCATTCGAAACTAGAAACGCTCTGATTGGCTGCTCGCGGCATTCGAAACTAGAAGCGCTCTGATTGGTTACTTGGCGCATTCGAAACTAAAAGCGCTCTGATTGGCTGCTCGCGGCATTCGAAACTAGAAACGCTCTGATTGGTTACTTGGCGCATTCGAAACTAGAAACGCTCTGATTGGCTGCTCGCGGCATTCGAAATTAGAAGCGCTCTGGGTTTGCTACTTGGCGCATTCGAAACTAGAAACGCTCTGATTGGCTGCTCGCGGCATTCGAAACTAGAAGCGCTCTGATTGGTTACTTGGCGCATTCGAAACTAAAAGCGCTCTGATTGGCTGCTCGCGGCATTCGAAACTAGAAGCGCTCTGATTGGCTGCTCGCGGCATTCGAAACAAGACGCACTCTAATTGGCTACTAAGCGCTCTGATTTGCTTAATAAAGAAATAAAAAAGAAGTAAATTTAAAACACTTACCGAAAGTTATAAAATACAAAGGGAGTAAATTGAAACTTTGCTTTTTATTGTCTGCTTTGGTTGCTTGTGGACAAGATGATCGATTGAATGAAACTCATTACAAACCCTGCGAGGTGGACATGAGTGATGAACATTTAAAGCCATTGATTATGGAATGGACGCTGTTAACTACTAATTCAAGTGCCTTCTTTTTAGCTAAAATATCGTAGAATTTGGTGAACCTCTTGTCGTAGTCGACCATCAATCTGAAATAAATGACAAATAAATTTAACAAACAAACAATATAAACAATTATCAAGCTTACGTTGGCCATCTTCCGATAGATGCGAAACTAAAATTATGCCCATCTTCAACAGCTTCTCAGTGTTCTTAGTAGAACAAAGCTCTGCAGCGCTTTCATTCGTGTGACTGAATTTTTTTTGACCATGTGCTTGAAGAATATCGAAAATCGTTGGAAATATCGAAATCGAATGCAGGACTTGCTGTTTGATAAATAAAAATAAAATTTTTTATTTATTTCTCGTAAGCTATGGTTGAAAAAAAATTACCATCTTTCCCAGTTTCCTTGTAAACAAATGACAACACCTGAGAGGCTTCCGAAAAGGAGATGAACATGTTTGGTGATAGTAACCTTGCGGTCCGATCACTGTTCGATGGCTAAGGAATAATTTTAAAGAAGTTAGTAAATGAAAGTTGAATGACAATAAATTGATCACTTACTTAAACATTGCCTTTAGTTTTTGGGTGGCTTACCTCTCTTGAAGTGCTTGAAGTCTTCTTATTCTATTGGCTCAGATTTAGAAAGATTAAATACAGCTGGTTTCTGCCCCCTTAAGACAATAAATGCAACAAACAAACCATATAAACAACTGCTTACGTTGACGATCTTCCGATTGATGCGAAATGAAAATTGTTTATAGAGAGCCAAGACGGCACATTGAACACCAGGCGTAAAAGAATGATTACGTTGAAAGGATCATCCGCTAAATGATAATAGTGCCAATCGAAATTGTTCCACTATCTTCCTTAAACATAAGTAAACTGATCAACTTTTTGACGATACAATCGTTTAATTATAGCTTGACGAATAGAATTGAATCTGATGCCAAGGGCATTGAAGGCATCGAGGAGTTTCCATCGTCCAGCGTTTAAAGCAACGATCGAGATAATAGCCACCCATTGTTTTGAAAAGGGGAAAAATGATCAAGTGGCCAAAGTTTAAAATCGGATTATAATTTGGTGGATCTAAATAGGTTCCCTAAAAAAATAATCGTCGAATGGAATAAATGGATTGAATCACTGCAGCGCTAACTCTTTCACCAACGGTCATTAGTGCATTAGTGTTACCTTCGGCAGGTCAAAAGCTTTAGGCGCCGAACTTTCTCACTTTTGGAAACTGCTTCGGTCCATTTGGGCGCTCGATGGGCACCTGCGCACTATAAGAGTACTTTCAGATTAAGGCGGGCTTTTGCTCAATCCTTTGGAGTGCACACTGCGCAGTAACACAAAGGGAGAGAGAGAGCGAAGGAGCGGAAGAGAGAAATGAAGGATGAGTGAGGGTGTGCGTCCCAACGAAAGTATTGGCTACTGAGTAGAAGAGAAACAGTAAAGAGAAAAGAGCGATCACTAGTAGCTTCCTTTTGTGTGCTATGCTGCCAGTTCGCAGTAGCATTCATTGCTTAACTCAGTGGTTAGAGGCAAACAAAGAGAGAAAGTGGGGTAGGAGGGTGAAATTGTTCCAAAAAAAAGATTCTTTACTGAGTAGAACAATGGCTGTAGAAAAGAGAAGAGGAGCCACACCGATCACTAATGGCTACCTTTTGGGTGCTGTGCTACAGGTGCACAGTAGCACTCACTGCTTAACTCTGTGCTTAGAGAGACAAAGAAAGAAGGTGGGGCTGAGGGGTGTGATTGTTCCAACGAAAGGATTCTTTACTGTGTAGAACAATGGCAGTAAAAAGGAGGGGAGAAGCCACACAGATTACTAGTAGCTTCCTTTTGTGTGGTGTGCTGCCAGTTCGAAGTAGTTAGAGAAGAAAGAGCGCCAAAGATTTCGAACGTTTTGTTTGAGTATGCTTCTCTCTGTACTCTTCAAATGTTAGCCGCGTTTCATTTGTGTTCAGTGCTTTCATCGTTTTGGATCGTCTTTTTTTGTGTTTTCACCAAAGGTAAGTGATTCTTCGATTAATTAATTGAGTATATAGAATTAATTAAAGAGTTTATAAACAATTAATTAGAAAAATCTATTTTAGAATATTTCTTAGTGAGAATCAGAGTAATTTGCTGTTCCTATAAGGATTTCGAGTAGTATTCTAAATCTTGTTTACATTCAAATTAATCTTTCTAGGAACTGCACTTTGTTCTAAGCAAATAATTAATTATCTTGGATTCTTTGATTTGATCTTAAGAGCACTGGCAATGAAGAGGAGAAACTACTAGGAAAGTTTTCCTTTGGCTTCGCTATATCATTAATGCGCTAGTCTCAGGAACTACTATTGTTTAAGTTTTATTAATTAGTATATATATATTGTAATTTTAATTATCTTTCTATTTTTTCTTTTAGCATTAAATTAATTTCGCTTATTTATATTCGAAGCATCTAATCAAAATTTTTTTTAGTTAAGTTTTTAGGTATCTCTGGTGGCCACTCGATAAAGCATGTGACTCATCATCGTTGTCGGACATGGAATAAGATAAGAAAGGCTCCATTAAGATGTTACCATTGGCTACTTCGAACGAATACGATGATTATGTACTAAAACCTGGTGCCGAATTATTATTGCATTCTAATCCCATCTTTGGTTCTTTCAGCCTATTAGATGTTGGCCATCCTCATGGGATGTCGTCGTTGGAAGCAAACTATTCTCATGTTCAAAGGTGATCGTGATCAGCTGTTCAGTGATGAATTGACTTGTCTGTAAGTTTGTTTCTCTATTGTTTTACCTTTTTGATTATATAATGCTCTCCTCTTAGGTCACCACCGGAGGTTCTCTTTGAATTACTCCCACATTTGGAGGAGCGCAT
>CAJUYD010000192.1:0-2500 GCA_910591665.1 Ectemnius continuus
AAAAGTTGCCACGACTTACTCCGAAGGGTGAGAATTTGCCACGACTTACTCCGAGAGGAGAAACTTTGCCACGACTTACTCCGAGAGGAGAACTTTGCCACGACTTACTCCGAGAGGAGAAAAGTTGCCACGACTTACTCCGAAGGGTGAGAATTTGCCACGACTTACTCCGAGAGGAGAAAAGTTGCCACGACTTACTCCGAGAGGGTGAGAATTGCCACGACTTACTCCGAGAGGAGAAAGTTGCCACGACTTACTCCGAAGAGTGAGAATTTGCCACGACTTACTCCGAGAGGAGAAAAGTTGCCACGACTTACTCCGAAGGGTGAGAATTTGCCACGACTTACTCCGAGAGGAGAAACTTTGCCACGACTTACTCCGAGAGGAGAAAAGTTGCCACGACTTACTCCGAAGAGTGAGAATTTGCCACGACTTACTCCGAGAGGAGAAAAGTTGCCACGACTTACTCCGAAGGGTGAGAATTTGCCACGACTTACTCCGAGAGGAGAAACTTTGCCACGACTTACTCCGAGAGGAGAAAAGTTGCCACGACTTACTCCGAAGAGTGAGAATTTGCCACGACTTACTCCGAGAGGAGAAAAGTTGCCACGACTTACTCCGAAGAGTGAGAATTTGCCACGACTTACTCCGAGAGGAGAAAAGTTGCCACGACTTACTCCGAAGGGTGAGAATTTGCCACGACTTACTCCGAGAGGAGAAAAGTTGCCACGACTTACTCCGAAGAGTGAGAATTTGCCACGACTTACTCCGAGAGGAGAAAAGTTGCCACGACTTACTCCGAAGGGTGAGATTTGCCACGACTTACTCCGAGAGGAGAAACTTTGCCACGACTTACTCCGAGAGGAGAAACTTTGCCACGACTTACTCCGAAGGGTGAGAATTTGCCACGACTTACTCCGAGAGGAGAAACTTTGCCACGACTTACTCCGAGAGGAGAAAAGTTGCCACGACTTACTCCGAAGAGTGAGAATTTGCCACGACTTACTCCGAGAGGAGAAAAGTTGCCACGACTTACTCCGAAGGGTGAGAATTTGCCACGACTTACTCCGAGAGGAGAAACTTTGCCACGACTTACTCCGAGAGGAGAAACTTTGCCACGACTTACTCCGAGAGGAGAAAAGTTGCCACGACTTACTCCGAAGGGTGAGAATTTGCCACGACTTACTCCGAGAGGAGAAAAGTTGCCACGACTTACTCCGAGAGGTGAGAATTTGCCACGACTTACTCCGAGAGGAGAAAAGTTGCCACGACTTACTCCGAAGAGTGAGAATTTGCCACGACTTACTCCGAGAGGAGAAAAGTTGCCACGACTTACTCCGAAGGGTGAGAATTTGCCACGACTTACTCCGAGAGGAGAAAAGTTGCCACGACTTACTCCGAAGAGTGAGAATTTGCCACGACTTACTCCGAGAGGAGAAAAGTTGCCACGACTTACTCCGAAGGGTGAGAATTTGCCACGACTTACTCCGAGAGGAGAAACTTTGCCACGACTTACTCCGAAGGGTGAGAATTTGCCACGACTTACTCCGAGAGGAGAAACTTTGCCACGACTTACTCCGAGAGGAGAAAAGTTGCCACGACTTACTCCGAAGAGTGAGAATTTGCCACGACTTACTCCGAGAGGAGAAAAGTTGCCACGACTTACTCCGAAGGGTGAGAATTTGCCACGACTTACTCCGAGAGGAGAAACTTTGCCACGACTTACTCCGAGAGGAGAAACTTTGCCACGACTTACTCCGAGAGGAGAAAAGTTGCCACGGCTTACTCCGACGGGTGAGAATTTGCCACGACTTACTCCGAGAGGAGAAAAGTTGCCACGACTTACTCCGAGAGGTGAGAATTTGCCACGACTTACTCCGAAGGGTGAGAATTTGCCACGACTTACTCCGAAGGGTGAGAATTTGCCACGACTTACTCCGAGAGGAGAAACTTTGCCACGACTTACTCCGAAGGGTGAGAATTTGCCACGACTTACTCCGAGAGGAGAAAAGTTGCCACGACTTACTCCGAGAGGTGAGAATTTGCCACGACTTACTCCGAAGGGTGAGAATTTGCCACGACTTACTCCGAGAGGAGAAAAGTTGCCACGACTTACTCCGAGAGGTGAGAATTTGCCACGACTTACTCCGAAGGGTGAGAATTTGCCACGACTTACTCCGAGAGGAGAAACTTTGCCACGACTTACTCCGAGAGGAGAAAAGTTGCCACGACTTACTCCGAAGAGTGAGAATTTGCCACGACTTACTCCGAGAGGAGAAAAGTTGCCACGACTTACTCCGAAGGGTGAGAATTTGCCACGACTTACTCCGAAGGGTGAGAATTTGCCACGACTTACTCCGAAGGGTGAGAATTTGCCACGACTTACTCCGAGAGGAGAAAAGTTGCCACGACTTACTCCGAAGAGTGAGAATTTGCCACGACTTACTCCGAGAGGAGAAAAGTTGCCACGACTTACTCCGAAGGGTGAGAATTTGCCACG
>CAJUYD010000192.1:15000-21038 GCA_910591665.1 Ectemnius continuus
CTCGCCACATAAGGGCCATTCGGTCAAAGACACCGACCCGTGGCAATGCTGTGAAAATAGTATATGGTTGTTGTTAGGGCATAACGGCACACTAAGGAACAGCCTTGCGAAAGCATGACACTACCTCTTCGACTCTAGAGTCTCAGTGGAGGCACTCCCTCGCTCGACCACTCCGACCGCTCGCCTCTCTTATAGGTACCGAGGCGCCGGCCGGCAGGTCGGCGCCGGCCGGCCGCTAGCCCGCGCGCTTACGGCGGGGATCGGCCGCCACGCCATGCCACAGCGGCAGGCATGGGGGAACTTTGACGCGGCGCGCATAGGCGACCATGAGTAATGTTACACCACCGCTTCGCACACTGCAAACCGACATTGTTTAACATAATAAAATACGTTGTAAAATAATTATTATTAATAATAAAAAATTTTCCACTCACAACGACTTACTCCGAGAGGTGAGAATTTGCCACGACTTACTCCGAGAGGAGAAAAGTTGCCACGACTTACTCCGAAGGGTGAGAATTTGCCACGACTTACTCCGAGAGGAGAAAAGTTGCCACGACTTACTCCGAGAGGTGAGAATTTGCCACGACTTACTCCGAGAGGAGAAAAGTTGCCACGACTTACTCCGAAGAGTGAGAATTTGCCACGACTTACTCCGAGAGGAGAAAAGTTGCCACGGCTTACTCCGACGGGTGAGAATTTGCCACGACTTACTCCGAGAGGAGAAAAGTTGCCACGACTTACTCCGAGAGGTGAGAATTTGCCACGACTTACTCCGAAGGGTGAGAATTTGCCACGACTTACTCCGAGAGGAGAAACTTTGCCACGACTTACTCCGAGAGGAGAAACTTTGCCACGACTTACTCCGAGAGGAGAAAAGTTGCCACGACTTACTCCGAAGAGTGAGAATTTGCCACGACTTACTCCGAGAGGAGAAAAGTTGCCACGACTTACTCCGAAGAGTGAGAATTTGCCACGACTTACTCCGAGAGGAGAAAAGTTGCCACGACTTACTCCGAAGGGTGAGAATTTGCCACGACTTACTCCGAGAGGAGAAACTTTGCCACGACTTACTCCGAGAGGAGAAAAGTTGCCACGACTTACTCCGAAGGGTGAGAATTTGCCACGACTTACTCCGAGAGGAGAAAAGTTGCCACGACTTACTCCGAAGAGTGAGAATTTGCCACGACTTACTCCGAGAGGAGAAAAGTTGCCACGACTTACTCCGAAGAGTGAGAATTTGCCACGACTTACTCCGAGAGGAGAAAAGTTGCCACGACTTACTCCGAAGAGTGAGAATTTGCCACGACTTACTCCGAGAGGAGAAAAGTTGCCACGACTTACTCCGAGAGGAGAAAAGTTGCCACGACTTACTCCGAAGGGTGAGAATTTGCCACGACTTACTCCGAGAGGAGAAAAGTTGCCACGACTTACTCCGAAGAGTGAGAATTTGCCACGACTTACTCCGAGAGGAGAAAAGTTGCCACGACTTACTCCGAAGGGTGAGAATTTGCCACGACTTACTCCGAGAGGAGAAACTTTGCCACGACTTACTCCGAAGGGTGAGAATTTGCCACGACTTACTCCGAGAGGAGAAACTTTGCCACGACTTACTCCGAGAGGAGAAAAGTTGCCACGACTTACTCCGAAGAGTGAGAATTTGCCACGACTTACTCCGAGAGGAGAAAAGTTGCCACGACTTACTCCGAAGGGTGAGAATTTGCCACGACTTACTCCGAGAGGAGAAACTTTGCCACGACTTACTCCGAGAGGAGAAACTTTGCCACGACTTACTCCGAGAGGAGAAAAGTTGCCACGGCTTACTCCGACGGGTGAGAATTTGCCACGACTTACTCCGAGAGGAGAAAAGTTGCCACGACTTACTCCGAGAGGTGAGAATTTGCCACGACTTACTCCGAAGGGTGAGAATTTGCCACGACTTACTCCGAAGGGTGAGAATTTGCCACGACTTACTCCGAGAGGAGAAAAGTTGCCACGACTTACTCCGAAGAGTGAGAATTTGCCACGACTTACTCCGAGAGGAGAAAAGTTGCCACGACTTACTCCGAAGGGTGAGAATTTGCCACGACTTACTCCGAGAGGAGAAACTTTGCCACGACTTACTCCGAGAGGAGAAAAGTTGCCACGACTTACTCCGAAGAGTGAGAATTTGCCACGACTTACTCCGAGAGGAGAAAAGTTGCCACGACTTACTCCGAAGAGTGAGAATTTGCCACGACTTACTCCGAGAGGAGAAAAGTTGCCACGACTTACTCCGAAGGGTGAGAATTTGCCACGACTTACTCCGAGAGGAGAAAAGTTGCCACGGCTTACTCCGACGGGTGAGAATTTGCCACGACTTACTCCGAGAGGTGAGAATTTGCCACGACTTACTCCGAAGGGTGAGAATTTGCCACGACTTACTCCGAGAGGAGAAACTTTGCCACGACTTACTCCGAGAGGAGAAAAGTTGCCACGACTTACTCCGAAGAGTGAGAATTTGCCACGACTTACTCCGAGAGGAGAAAAGTTGCCACGACTTACTCCGAAGGGTGAGAATTTGCCACGACTTACTCCGAGAGGAGAAACTTTGCCACGACTTACTCCGAGAGGAGAAAAGTTGCCACGACTTACTCCGAAGAGTGAGAATTTGCCACGACTTACTCCGAGAGGAGAAAAGTTGCCACGACTTACTCCGAAGAGTGAGAATTTGCCACGACTTACTCCGAGAGGAGAAAAGTTGCCACGACTTACTCCGAAGGGTGAGAATTTGCCACGACTTACTCCGAGAGGAGAAACTTTGCCACGACTTACTCCGAGAGGAGAAAAGTTGCCACGACTTACTCCGAGAGGTGAGAATTTGCCACGACTTACTCCGAAGGGTGAGAATTTGCCACGACTTACTCCGAGAGGAGAAAAGTTGCCACGACTTACTCCGAGAGGTGAGAATTTGCCACGACTTACTCCGAAGGGTGAGAATTTGCCACGACTTACTCCGAGAGGAGAAACTTTGCCACGACTTACTCCGAGAGGAGAAAAGTTGCCACGACTTACTCCGAAGGGTGAGAATTTGCCACGACTTACTCCGAGAGGAGAAAAGTTGCCACGACTTACTCCGAAGGGTGAGAATTTGCCACGACTTACTCCGAGAGGAGAAACTTTGCCACGACTTACTCCGAAGGGTGAGAATTTGCCACGACTTACTCCGAGAGGAGAAACTTTGCCACGACTTACTCCGAGAGGAGAAAAGTTGCCACGACTTACTCCGAAGAGTGAGAATTTGCCACGACTTACTCCGAGAGGAGAAAAGTTGCCACGACTTACTCCGAAGGGTGAGAATTTGCCACGACTTACTCCGAGAGGAGAAACTTTGCCACGACTTACTCCGAAGGGTGAGAATTTGCCACGACTTACTCCGAGAGGAGAAACTTTGCCACGACTTACTCCGAGAGGAGAAAAGTTGCCACGACTTACTCCGAAGAGTGAGAATTTGCCACGACTTACTCCGAGAGGAGAAAAGTTGCCACGACTTACTCCGAAGGGTGAGAATTTGCCACGACTTACTCCGAGAGGAGAAACTTTGCCACGACTTACTCCGAAGGGTGAGAATTTGCCACGACTTACTCCGAGAGGAGAAACTTTGCCACGACTTACTCCGAGAGGAGAAAAGTTGCCACGACTTACTCCGAGAGGAGAAAAGTTGCCACGACTTACTCCGAAGAGTGAGAATTTGCCACGACTTACTCCGAGAGGAGAAAAGTTGCCACGACTTACTCCGAAGGGTGAGAATTTGCCACGACTTACTCCGAGAGGAGAAACTTTGCCACGACTTACTCCGAGAGGAGAAAAGTTGCCACGACTTACTCCGAGAGGAGAAAAGTTGCCACGGCTTACTCCGACGGGTGAGAATTTGCCACGACTTACTCCGAGAGGAGAAAAGTTGCCACGACTTACTCCGAGAGGTGAGAATTTGCCACGACTTACTCCGAAGGGTGAGAATTTGCCACGACTTACTCCGAGAGGAGAAAAGTTGCCACGACTTACTCCGAGAGGTGAGAATTTGCCACGACTTACTCCGAAGGGTGAGAATTTGCCACGACTTACTCCGAGAGGAGAAACTTTGCCACGACTTACTCCGAGAGGAGAAAAGTTGCCACGACTTACTCCGAAGAGTGAGAATTTGCCACGACTTACTCCGAGAGGAGAAAAGTTGCCACGACTTACTCCGAAGGGTGAGAATTTGCCACGACTTACTCCGAGGGGAGAGAATTTGCCACGACTTACTCCGAAGGGTGAGAATTTGCCACGACTTACTCCGAGAGGAGAAAAGTTGCCACGACTTACTCCGAAGAGTGAGAATTTGCCACGACTTACTCCGAGAGGAGAAAAGTTGCCACGACTTACTCCGAAGGGTGAGAATTTGCCACGACTTACTCCGAGAGGAGAAACTTTGCCACGACTTACTCCGAGAGGAGAAAAGTTGCCACGACTTACTCCGAAGAGTGAGAATTTGCCACGACTTACTCCGAGAGGAGAAAAGTTGCCACGACTTACTCCGAAGAGTGAGAATTTGCCACGACTTACTCCGAGAGGAGAAAAGTTGCCACGACTTACTCCGAAGGGTGAGAATTTGCCACGACTTACTCCGAGAGGAGAAAAGTTGCCACGACTTACTCCGAAGAGTGAGAATTTGCCACGACTTACTCCGAGAGGAGAAAAGTTGCCACGACTTACTCCGAAGGGTGAGAATTTGCCACGACTTACTCCGAGAGGAGAGAATTTGCCACGACTTACTCCGAGAGGAGAAACTTTGCCACGACTTACTCCGAAGGGTGAGAATTTGCCACGACTTACTCCGAGAGGAGAAACTTTGCCACGACTTACTCCGAGAGGAGAAAAGTTGCCACGACTTACTCCGAAGAGTGAGAATTTGCCACGACTTACTCCGAGAGGAGAAAAGTTGCCACGACTTACTCCGAAGGGTGAGAATTTGCCACGACTTACTCCGAGAGGAGAAACTTTGCCACGACTTACTCCGAGAGGAGAAACTTTGCCACGACTTACTCCGAGAGGAGAAAAGTTGCCACGACTTACTCCGAAGGGTGAGAATTTGCCACGACTTACTCCGAGAGGAGAAAAGTTGCCACGACTTACTCCGAGAGGTGAGAATTTGCCACGACTTACTCCGAGAGGAGAAAAGTTGCCACGACTTACTCCGAAGAGTGAGAATTTGCCACGACTTACTCCGAGAGGAGAAAAGTTGCCACGACTTACTCCGAAGGGTGAGAATTTGCCACGACTTACTCCGAGAGGAGAAACTTTGCCACGACTTACTCCGAGAGGAGAAAAGTTGCCACGACTTACTCCGAAGAGTGAGAATTTGCCACGACTTACTCCGAGAGGAGAAAAGTTGCCACGACTTACTCCGAAGGGTGAGAATTTGCCACGACTTACTCCGAGAGGAGAAACTTTGCCACGACTTACTCCGAGAGGAGAAAAGTTGCCACGACTTACTCCGAAGAGTGAGAATTTGCCACGACTTACTCCGAGAGGAGAAAAGTTGCCACGACTTACTCCGAAGAGTGAGAATTTGCCACGACTTACTCCGAGAGGAGAAAAGTTGCCACGACTTACTCCGAAGGGTGAGAATTTGCCACGACTTACTCCGAAGGGTGAGAATTTGCCACGACTTACTCCGAGAGGAGAAAAGTTGCCACGACTTACTCCGAAGAGTGAGAATTTGCCACGACTTACTCCGAGAGGAGAAAAGTTGCCACGACTTACTCCGAAGGGTGAGAATTTGCCACGACTTACTCCGAGAGGAGAAACTTTGCCACGACTTACTCCGAGAGGAGAAACTTTGCCACGACTTACTCCGAAGGGTGAGAATTTGCCACGACTTACTCCGAGAGGAGAAACTTTGCCACGACTTACTCCGAGAGGAGAAAAGTTGCCACGACTTACTCCGAAGAGTGAGAATTTGCCACGACTTACTCCGAGAGGAGAAAAGTTGCCACGACTTACTCCGAAGGGTGAGA
>CAJUYD010000193.1:5000-12500 GCA_910591665.1 Ectemnius continuus
CTTTCTCCTCTCGGAGTAAGTCGTGGCAAATTCTCACCTCTCGGAGTAAGTCGTGGCAACTTTTCTCCTCTCGGAGTAAGTCGTGGCAACTTTTCTCCTCTCGGAGTAAGTCGTGGCAACTTTTCTCCTCTCGGAGTAAGTCGTGGCAAATTCTCACCTCTCGGAGTAAGTCGTGGCAACTTTTCTCCTCTCGGAGTAAGTCGTGGCAAATTCTCACCTCTCGGAGTAAGTCGTGGCAACTTTTCTCCTCTCGAGTAAGTCGTGGCAAATTCTCACCTCTCGGAGTAAGTCGTGGCAACTTTTCTCCTCTCGGAGTAAGTCGTGGCAAATTCTCAACTCTCGGAGTAAGTCGTGGCAACTTTTCTCCTCTCGGAGTAAGTCGTGGCAACTTTTCTCCTCTCGGAGTAAGTCGTGGCAAATTCTCACCCTTCGGAGTAAGTCGTGGCAAATTCTCACCTCTCGGAGTAAGTCGTGGCAAAGTTTCTCCTCTCGGAGTAAGTCGTGGCAACTTTTCTCCTCTCGGAGTAAGTCGTGGCAACTATTCTCCTCTCGGAGTAAGTCGTGGCAAACTTTTCTCCTCTCGGAGTAAGTCGTGGCAACTTTTCTCCTCTCGGAGTAAGTCGTGGCAACTTTTCTCCTCTCGGAGTAAGTCGTGGCAAATTCTCACCTCTCGGAGTAAGTCGTGGCAAAGTTTCTCCTCTCGGAGTAAGTCGTGGCAACTTTTCTCCTCTCGGAGTAAGTCGTGGCAACTATTCTCCTCTCGGAGTAAGTCGTGGCAACTTTTCTCCTCTCGGAGTAAGTCGTGGCAACTTTTCTCCTCTCGGAGTAAGTCGTGGCAAATTCTCTCCTCTCGGAGTAAGTCGTGGCAAATTCTCAACTCTCGGAGTAAGTCGTGGCAACTTTTCTCCTCTCGGAGTAAGTCGTGGCAAATTCTCACCTCTCGGAGTAAGTCGTGGCAAAGTTTCTCCTCTCGGAGTAAGTCGTGGCAACTTTTCTCCTCTCGGAGTAAGTCGTGGCAAATTCTCACCTCTCGGAGTAAGTCGTGGCAACTTTTCTCCTCTCGGAGTAAGTCGTGGCAACTTTTCTCCTCTCGGAGTAAGTCGTGGCAAATTCTCACCTCTCGGAGTAAGTCGTGGCAACTTTTCTCCTCTCGGAGTAAGTCGTGGCAAATTCTCACCTCTCGGAGTAAGTCGTGGCAACTTTTCTCCTCTCGGAGTAAGTCGTGGCAAATTCTCACCTCTCGGAGTAAGTCGTGGCAACTTTTCTCCTCTCGGAGTAAGTCGTGGCAAATTCTCACCTCTCGGAGTAAGTCGTGGCAACTTTTCTCCTCTCGGAGTAAGTCGTGGCAAAGTTTCTCCTCTCGGAGTAAGTCGTGGCAACTATTCTCCTCTCGGAGTAAGTCGTGGCAAATTCTCACCTCTCGGAGTAAGTCGTGGCAACTTTTCTCCTCTCGGAGTAAGTCGTGGCAAATTCTCACCTCTCGGAGTAAGTCGTGGCAACTTTTCTCCTCTCGGAGTAAGTCGTGGCAAAGTTTCTCCTCCGGAGTAAGTCGTGGCAACTTTTCTCCTCTCGGAGTAAGTCGTGGCAACTTTTCTCCTCTCGGAGTAAGTCGTGGCAAATTCTCACCTCTCGGAGTAAGTCGTGGCAAATTCTCAACTCTCGGAGTAAGTCGTGGCAACTTTTCTCCTCTCGGAGTAAGTCGTGGCAAATTCTCACCTCTCGGAGTAAGTCGTGGCAAAGTTTCTCCTCTCGGAGTAAGTCGTGGCAACTTTTCTCCTCTCGGAGTAAGTCGTGGCAACTTTTCTCCTCTCGGAGTAAGTCGTGGCAAATTCACACCTCTCGGAGTAAGTCGTGGCAACTTTTCTCCTCTCGGAGTAAGTCGTGGCAAATTCTCACCTCTCGGAGTAAGTCGTGGCAACTTTTCTCCTCTCGGAGTAAGTCGTGGCAAATTCTCACCTCTCGGAGTAAGTCGTGGCAACTTTTCTCCTCTCGGAGTAAGTCGTGGCAAATTCTCACCTCTCGGAGTAAGTCGTGGCAACTTTTCTCCTCTCGGAGTAAGTCGTGGCAAAGTTTCTCCTCTCGGAGTAAGTCGTGGCAACTTTCTCCTCTCGGAGTAAGTCGTGGCAAATTCTCACCTCTCGGAGTAAGTCGTGGCAACTTTTCTCCTCTCGGAGTAAGTCGTGGCAAAGTTTCTCCTCTCGGAGTAAGTCGTGGCAACTTTTCTCCTCTCGGAGTAAGTCGTGGCAACTTTTCTCCTCTCGGAGTAAGTCGTGGCAAATTCTCACCTCTCGGAGTAAGTCGTGGCAAATTCTCAACTCTCGGAGTAAGTCGTGGCAACTTTTCTCCTCTCGGAGTAAGTCGTGGCAAATTCTCACCTCTCGGAGTAAGTCGTGGCAAAGTTTCTCCTCTCGGAGTAAGTCGTGGCAACTTTTCTCCTCTCGGAGTAAGTCGTGGCAACTTTTCTCCTCTCGGAGTAAGTCGTGGCAAATTCCCACCTCTCGGAGTAAGTCGTGGCAAAGTTTCTCCTCTCGGAGTAAGTCGTGGCAACTTTTCTCCTCTCGGAGTAAGTCGTGGCAACTTTTCTCCTCTCGGAGTAAGTCGTGGCAAATTCTCACCTCTCGGAGTAAGTCGTGGCAACTTTTCTCCTCTCGGAGTAAGTCGTGGCAAATTCTCACCTCTCGGAGTAAGTCGTGGCAACTTTTCTCCTCTCGGAGTAAGTCGTGGCAAATTCTCACCTCTCGGAGTAAGTCGTGGCAACTTTTCTCCTCTCGGAGTAAGTCGTGGCAAATTCTCACCTCTCGGAGTAAGTCGTGGCAACTTTTCTCCTCTCGGAGTAAGTCGTGGCAAAGTTTCTCCTCTCGGAGTAAGTCGTGGCAACTTTTCTCCTCTCGGAGTAAGTCGTGGCAAATTCTCACCTCTCGGAGTAAGTCGTGGCAACTTTTCTCCTCTCGGAGTAAGTCGTGGCAAATTCTCACCTCTCGGAGTAAGTCGTGGCAACTTTTCTCCTCTCGGAGTAAGTCGTGGCAAAGTTTCTCCTCTCGGAGTAAGTCGTGGCAACTTTTCTCCTCTCGGAGTAAGTCGTGGCAACTTTTCTCCTCTCGGAGTAAGTCGTGGCAAATTCTCACCTCTCGGAGTAAGTCGTGGCAAATTCTCAACTCTCGGAGTAAGTCGTGGCAACTTTTCTCCTCTCGGAGTAAGTCGTGGCAAATTCTCACCTCTCGGAGTAAGTCGTGGCAAAGTTTCTCCTCTCGGAGTAAGTCGTGGCAACTTTTCTCCTCTCGGAGTAAGTCGTGGCAACTTTTCTCCTCTCGGAGTAAGTCGTGGCAAATTCTCACCTCTCGGAGTAAGTCGTGGCAAATTCTCAACTCTCGGAGTAAGTCGTGGCAACTTTTCTCCTCTCGGAGTAAGTCGTGGCAAATTCTCACCTCTCGGAGTAAGTCGTGGCAAAGTTTCTCCTCTCGGAGTAAGTCGTGGCAACTTTTCTCCTCTCGGAGTAAGTCGTGGCAACTTTTCTCCTCTCGGAGTAAGTCGTGGCAAATTCTCAACTCTCGGAGTAAGTCGTGGCAACTTTTCTCCTCTCGGAGTAAGTCGTGGCAAATTCTCACCTCTCGGAGTAAGTCGTGGCAAATTCTCAACTCTCGGAGTAAGTCGTGGCAACTTTTCTCCTCTCGGAGTAAGTCGTGGCAAATTCTCACCTCTCGGAGTAAGTCGTGGCAACTTTTCTCCTCTCGGAGTAAGTCGTGGCAACTTTTCTCCTCTCGGAGTAAGTCGTGGCAAATTCTCACCTCTCGGAGTAAGTCGTGGCAAATTCTCAACTCTCGGAGTAAGTCGTGGCAACTTTTCTCCTCTCGGAGTAAGTCGTGGCAAATTCTCACCTCTCGGAGTAAGTCGTGGCAAATTCTCAACTCTCGGAGTAAGTCGTGGCAACTTTTCTCCTCTCGGAGTAAGTCGTGGCAAATTCTCTCCTCTCGGAGTAAGTCGTGGCAAATTCTCAACTCTCGGAGTAAGTCGTGGCAACTTTTCTCCTCTCGGAGTAAGTCGTGGCAAATTCTCACCTCTCGGAGTAAGTCGTGGCAACTTTCCTCCTCTCGGAGTAAGTCGTGGCAAAGTTTCTCCTCTCGGAGTAAGTCGTGGCAACTTTTCTCCTCTCGGAGTAAGTCGTGGCAAATTCTCACCTCTCGGAGTAAGTCGTGGCAACTTTTCTCCTCTCGGAGTAAGTCGTGGCAAATTCTCACCTCTCGGAGTAAGTCGTGGCAACTTTTCTCCTCTCGGAGTAAGTCGTGGCAAATTCTCACCTCTCGAGTAAGTCGTGGCAACTTTTCTCCTCTCGGAGTAAGTCGTGGCAAAGTTTCTCCTCTCGGAGTAAGTCGTGGCAAATTCCTCACCTCTCGGAGTAAGTCGTGGCAAATTCTCACCTCTCGGAGTAAGTCGTGGCAACTTTTCTCCTCTCGGAGTAAGTCGTGGCAAATTCTCACCTCTCGGAGTAAGTCGTGGCAACTTTTCTCCTCTCGGAGTAAGTCGTGGCAACTTTTCTCCTCTCGGAGTAAGTCGTGGCAAATTCTCTCCTCTCGGAGTAAGTCGTGGCAAATTCTCAACTCTCGGAGTAAGTCGTGGCAACTTTTCTCCTCTCGGAGTAAGTCGTGGCAAATTCTCACCCTTCGGAGTAAGTCGTGGCAAATTCTCACCTCTCGGAGTAAGTCGTGGCAAAGTTTCTCCTCTCGGAGTAAGTCGTGGCAACTTTTCTCCTCTCGGAGTAAGTCGTGGCAACTATTCTCCTCTCGGAGTAAGTCGTGGCAACTTTTCTCCTCTCGGAGTAAGTCGTGGCAACTTTTCTCCTCTCGGAGTAAGTCGTGGCAACTTTTCTCCTCTCGGAGTAAGTCGTGGCAAATTCTCAACTCTCGGAGTAAGTCGTGGCAACTTTTCTCCTCTCGGAGTAAGTCGTGGCAAATTCTCACCCTTCGGAGTAAGTCGTGGCAAATTCTCACCTCTCGGAGTAAGTCGTGGCAACTTTTCTCCTCTCGGAGTAAGTCGTGGCAAAGTTTCTCCTCTCGGAGTAAGTCGTGGCAACTTTTCTCCTCTCGGAGTAAGTCGTGGCAACTTTTCTCCTCTCGGAGTAAGTCGTGGCAACTTTTCTCCTCTCGGAGTAAGTCGTGGCAAATTCTCACCTCTCGGAGTAAGTCGTGGCAAAGTTTCTCCTCTCGGAGTAAGTCGTGGCAACTTTTCTCCTCTCGGAGTAAGTCGTGGCAAATTCTCACCTCTCGGAGTAAGTCGTGGCAACTTTTCTCCTCTCGGAGTAAGTCGTGGCAACTTTTCTCCTCTCGGAGTAAGTCGTGGCAAATTCTCACCTCTCGGAGTAAGTCGTGGCAACTTTTCTCCTCTCGGAGTAAGTCGTGGCAAATTCTCACCTCTCGGAGTAAGTCGTGGCAACTTTTCTCCTCTCGGAGTAAGTCGTGGCAAATTCTCACCTCTCGGAGTAAGTCGTGGCAACTTTTCTCCTCTCGGAGTAAGTCGTGGCAAAGTTTCTCCTCTCGGAGTAAGTCGTGGCAACTTTTCTCCTCTCGGAGTAAGTCGTGGCAAATTCTCACCTCTCGGAGTAAGTCGTGGCAACTTTTCTCCTCTCGGAGTAAGTCGTGGCAAATTCTCACCTCTCGGAGTAAGTCGTGGCAACTTTTCTCCTCTCGGAGTAAGTCGTGGCAAAGTTTCTCCTCTCGGAGTAAGTCGTGGCAACTTTTCTCCTCTCGGAGTAAGTCGTGGCAACTTTTCTCCTCTCGGAGTAAGTCGTGGCAAATTCTCACCTCTCGGAGTAAGTCGTGGCAACTTTTCTCCTCTCGGAGTAAGTCGTGGCAAATTCTCACCTCTCGGAGTAAGTCGTGGCAACTTTTCTCCTCTCGGAGTAAGTCGTGGCAAATTCTCACCTCTCGGAGTAAGTCGTGGCAAAGTTTCTCCTCTCGGAGTAAGTCGTGGCAACTTTTCTCCTCTCGGAGTAAGTCGTGGCAACTTTTCTCCTCTCGGAGTAAGTCGTGGCAAATTCTCACCTCTCGGAGTAAGTCGTGGCAACTTTTCTCCTCTCGGAGTAAGTCGTGGCAACTTTTCTCCTCTCGGAGTAAGTCGTGGCAAATTCTCACCTCTCGGAGTAAGTCGTGGCAACTTTTCTCCTCTCGGAGTAAGTCGTGGCAAATTCTCACCTCTCGGAGTAAGTCGTGGCAACTTTTCTCCTTCTCGGAGTAAGTCGTGGCAAATTCTCACCTCTCGGAGTAAGTCGTGGCAACTTTTCTCCTCTCGGAGTAAGTCGTGGCAACTTTTCTCCTCTCGGAGTAAGTCGTGGCAAATTCTCTCCTCTCGGAGTAAGTCGTGGCAAATTCTCAACTCTCGGAGTAAGTCGTGGCAACTTTTCTCCTCTCGGAGTAAGTCGTGGCAAATTCTCACCCTTCGGAGTAAGTCGTGGCAAATTCTCACCTCTCGGAGTAAGTCGTGGCAAAGTTTCTCCTCTCGGAGTAAGTCGTGGCAACTTTTCTCCTCTCGGAGTAAGTCGTGGCAAATTCTCTCCTCTCGGAGTAAGTCGTGGCAAATTCTCACCTCTCGGAGTAAGTCGTGGCAACTTTTCTCCTCTCGGAGTAAGTCGTGGCAACTTTTCTCCTCTCGGAGTAAGTCGTGGCAAATTCTCTCCTCTCGGAGTAAGTCGTGGCAAATTCTCAACTCTCGGAGTAAGTCGTGGCAAAGTTTCTCCTCTCGGAGTAAGTCGTGGCAACTTTTCTCCTCTCGGAGTAAGTCGTGGCAACTTTTCTCCTCTCGGAGTAAGTCGTGGCAAATTCTCACCTCTCGGAGTAAGTCGTGGCAACTTTTCTCCTCTCGGAGTAAGTCGTGGCAACTTTTCTCCTCTCGGAGTAAGTCGTGGCAAATTCTCACCTCTCGGAGTAAGTCGTGGCAACTTTTCTCCTCTCGGAGTAAGTCGTGGCAAATTCTCACCTCTCGGAGTAAGTCGTGGCAACTTTTCTCCTCTCGGAGTAAGTCGTGGCAAATTCTCACCTCTCGGAGTAAGTCGTGGCAACTTTTCTCTTCTCGGAGTAAGTCGTGGCAACTTTTCTCCTCTCGGAGTAAGTCGTGGCAAATTCTCTCCTCTCGGAGTAAGTCGTGGCAAATTCTCAACTCTCGGAGTAAGTCGTGGCAACTTTTCTCCTCTCGGAGTAAGTCGTGGCAAATTCTCACCTCTCGGAGTAAGTCGTGGCAAATTCTCAACTCTCGGAGTAAGTCGTGGCAACTTTTCTCCTCTCGGAGTAAGTCGTGGCAAATTCTCACCTCTCGGAGTAAGTCGTGGCAACTTTTCTCCTCTCGGAGTAAGTCGTGGCAAATTCTCACCTCTCGGAGTAAGTCGTGGCAAATTCTCAACTCTCGGAGTAAGTCGTGGCAACTTTTCTCCTCTCGGAGTAAGTCGTTGTGAGTGGAAAATTTTTTATTATTAATAATACTAATTTACAACGTATTTTATTATGTTAAACAATG
>CAJUYD010000193.1:17500-20994 GCA_910591665.1 Ectemnius continuus
ACGAACGACGAACTGAGAACACTTTTCTCTGACAAGTGGGAGAAAGGCAGTGGAGAATTGAGAGAGAGACAGTCGTACACGGACGCAGAAAGGGAGAGAAAGCAAGCAAAGCAGGCGAGAGAGATGATGCACACACAAATGTGTTGTGGTGGTGATGATGATAGCGAGGAGGGAGGGAGCAGGGCGCCACAAAGGAGAGAGAGGAGTAAAGAGAGGGACAGCGAGAAGGAGTGCTGTGCCGTTTTGTGCCGAGTGCCGAGCGCTCTCGGGGAGACGGAGAGGGTGAAGGAGTAGTCAGTAGGTCCAGTAGTCAGCGCAGTAGCGTGTGTTTTTCGAGTGCGTGCGTATAGCCGCGACCAGTTTCCTCACGGATAACAGAGGCGAGACGTCGTTGTTTCTTCTTTTTGAAGAACGCGACGTCGCCAGAAAACCGTGGGCGTACGATTGGCGCGACGACCACCACCACCCGTGGCCACCTCTGCGCGCTCTGACCGAGGCGCTACCACCCCTCTCGCCCCCTTGTTGCGCGACGCCGAGACACGTTACGGAGCACGTGCCACTCCGACGCTTACCAGCCCTCACACTTACTCCGCTCTCCGTGGGTCAGTCGGCTGCTCTACTAGCAGGCCCCCCGCGCACCATACATACTCTCGTGTGTGCCGCGCGCTCACCCCGGTCGTCGAGTCCCTGAATTGCCATTGCGCAGGTGAGGACAGACGTTGAACCGAAAACCGGGTGCACCGAGCGGTCAGTGGAGCACACACAGCGAGAGGGTTATGGAGCTATAAGCGCGGAACCGCTACACCTCCGAATACACGCAGACAGCACGCCCCTCAAAAACACACGCGTGTGTTGTATGGACTCTCCGCTTGCGCTTTCGCCCTTAGCGTCGCTCAACGTGGTTTCAAACTCTTTTTTTTTTCTCCTAACCTTCGCGCGTTATTTTTTTAACGCCCCCTCGAGGAGAAGAGTTTTACACATAATATTATATAGAGAAAGACGACCTCAGAGTAGGCGAGATCACCCGCTGAATTTAAGCATATTACTAAGCGGAGGAAAAGAAACTAACCAGGATTTCCTTAGTAGCGGCGAGCGAACAGGAAAGAGCCCAGCACTGAATCCCGCGGCATCTCGCCGCAGGGAAATGTAGTGTTCGGGAGGATCCGCTTATCCCGGAGCGTGCTTTATCGCGTTCAAGTCCATCTTGAATGGGGCCACTTACCCGCAGAGGGTGCCAGGCCCGTAGAGACCGGTACGCGCTTCGGGAGGATCTCTCCTTAGAGTCGGGTTGCTTGAGAGTGCAGCTCTAAGTGGGTGGTAAACTCCATCTAAGGCTAAATATGACCACGAGACCGATAGCGAACAAGTACCGTGAGGGAAAGTTGAAAAGAACTTTGAAGAGAGAGTTCAAGAGTACGTGAAACCGTTCAGGGGTAAACCCGAGAAACCCAAAAGATCGAACGGGGAGATTCATCGTCAGCGGAGCCGGCATCTCGGTGGCGCGCGATGTCCCGGAGGCAGCTGATCTCGGTCGGCGCTTCGCGGACACGCCGCCGTCGGCGAAAGCCCGGCGACGTGGGCGTGCACTTCTCCCCTAGTAGAACGTCGCGACCCGTTGGGTGTCGGTCTACGGCCCGAGTGGGCGCCTGCCGCCGTGCGTCTTGCGCGCACGCGGCGGCCCCTCGGTCGCCCGACCGGCTGCTCGGCGGTACTCGCACGGTATAGGGCCGCAGTTCGTTCGCGTTCTGCGTCGGGCCCGCCGCAAGCGCGGTCAAGAGCATACCCGGGGTGTACGCGGTCTCTGCGCCGTGCCCGGGCCTTGGCCAGCTGTTGGCAGGCGGTGTCCTCAGACAGGCCAATATCAATACGAAATACCGGTCAGCGACGCTACTGCTTTGGGTACTCTCGGGACCCGTCTTGAAACACGGACCAAGGAGTCTAACATGTGCGCGAGTCATTGGGACAGGAAAACCTAAAGGCGCAATGAAAGTGAAGGTCGTGCCTTCCCCGCAAGGGGTCGGTCGCGTCCGAGGGAGGATGGGCCGCGTCACGATGCGGCCTCGCACTCCCGGGGCGTCTCGTTCTCATCGCGAGATGAGGCGCACCCAGAGCGTACACGTTGGGACCGAAAGATGGTGAACTATGCCTGGTCAGGACGAAGTCAGGGGAAACCCTGATGGAGGTCCGTAGCGATTCTGACGTGCAAATCGATCGTCGGAACTGGGTATAGGGGCGAAAGACTAATCGAACCATCTAGTAGCTGGTTCCCTCCGAAGTTTCCCTCAGGATAGCTGGCACTCGCTAGCCCCATCGCGGGCGCATGCGAGTCTCATCTGGTAAAGCGAATGATTAGAGGCCTTGGGGCCGAAACGACCTCAACCTATTCTCAAACTTTAAATGGGTGAGATCTCTGGCTTGCTTGAACTATGAAGCCACGAGATAATTTATTATGGATCAGAGTGCCAAGTGGGCCATTTTTGGTAAGCAGAACTGGCGCTGTGGGATGAACCAAACGCAGAGTTAAGGCGCCCAAGTCGACGCTTATGGGACACCATGAAAGGCGTTGGTTGCTTAAGACAGCAGGACGGTGGCCATGGAAGTCGGAATCCGCTAAGGAGTGTGTAACAACTCACCTGCCGAAGCAACTAGCCCTGAAAATGGATGGCGCTGAAGCGTCGCGCCTATACTCCGCCGTCAGCGGCAAGTGGGGCGGGGTGGTCCTCCTCGCGGGGGCTGCCCTCCATGAAGCTCTGACGAGTAGGAGGGTCGCGGCGGTGTGCGCAGAAGGGTCTGGGCGCGAGCCTGCCTGGAGCCGCCGTCGGCGCAGATCTTGGTGGTAGTAGCAAATACTCCAGCGAGGCCCTGGAGGACTGACGTGGAGAAGGGTTTCGTGTGAACAGCCGTTGCACACGAGTCAGTCGATCCTAAGCCCTCGGAGAAATCCTATGTCGATGATGGTGTTGTGCCAAATACGCAAATAATAATTGTGAGAGACAAAATGAATGAGAGAAAAAGACACACACCCGTTGGGCGAAAGGGAATCCGGTTCCTATTCCGGAACCCGGCAGCGGAACCGCATACAATTCGGGCCCTCGCAAGAGTGTTCGTCGGGGTAACCCAAAATGACCTGGAGACGCCGTCGGGAGATCCGGGAAGAGTGTTCTTTTCTGTATAAGCGTTCGAGTTCCCTGGAAACCTCTAGCAGGGAGATAGGGTTTGGAGCGCGAAGAGCACCGCAGTTGCGGCGGTGTCCGGATCTTCCCCTCGGACCTTGAAAATCCAGGAGAGGGCCACGTGGAGGTGTCGCGCCGGTTCGTACCCATATCCGCAGCAGGTCTCCAAGGTAAAGAGCCTCTAGTCGATAGAATAATGTAGGTAAGGGAAGTCGGCAAATTGGATCCGTAACTTCGGAATAAGGATTGGCTCTGAGGAGCGGGGCGTGTCGGGCTTGGTAGGGAAGCGGGTCTGGCTGACGTGCCGGGCCTGGGCGAGGA
>CAJUYD010000194.1:0-20977 GCA_910591665.1 Ectemnius continuus
CGACTAGTATTATTTGTTATAAGTCTATGGCTTCGATTGATGATCATTCGATGAGCCTTTTTACCAAGTGTGTAACTACAACCACCATCGTCACACTCTTATTAATACGGACACACACACACACACATACATACACAAACAGTAGCCAAAAGGGAATTTGCTTCTACATTGTTTTATGTAATATACACTTGATCATAAAAAAAGAATAAGAAAAAGAAAACAGTGACGATGCTTATGCCCAGAAGCGATACCAATCGCCATTTGTCAGTGAGTAGTTTCATTCTCTTTCTCTCTTTCTTTGGTTTTGTTAATGCTCAAGATATTTTGGAGGTGAACATCTTTCTCTCTCTTCTTCTTCTTTTCTCTTCTCTCGTCGCCATTATTGCCGCCACCCTACATCAGTTGTCTGCATGTATGTGCTTATTAATAAAGCAAGAACTATAGCTGATGCCCAAGATCAATTTGTTTTGCAGGTAGGTGAATGGAAAGTACAGGTGGACCAGTAGTAGGCAGCTAACGCGAATATATAAGGCAGGCAGGTAAGCAAGCACAGGTAAATTGCAGATTATGGCCGTACCAGAGAGGCAAGCCGTATCACTATCTCTCTCTCTCTCTCTCTCTCTCTCTTTTTATTTCTTCTATTTTACTATCGTAATTATCTAGCTTTTTTGTTTTCTAAGTGGCCCAGGTAAAAGTTTGGTTACAAACAAACAAATGTATCGACCTTTCTGTTTTTTTTTGGCTGGCTAATATCGACCAAAAATGAAACTGACATTTGACCTTAGGCATGCACAAATCAGTCGTTTCCAATCTTATGATTGCCAGAGATCAACTGTGAGGGTAGGTTAGGGTAGCCGCAATGAGGTAGAGCAAACTGGTCGACATTTATTCATTCTCTCTCTCCCTCTTTCTCTCTCTCTCTCTCTTCCTCTCTTTCTATCTAACTTTCAATGAATGTTCAAAAGGAAAAGCCCATTCAATGTACTAAATCATCTCGACCCCCTATTCTCCTCTTGTGTTTTCTCTTTCAATTGAAAATTTGATAATCAAAACATGGTAAATGGAGAACATTAAACTTACACACACGCCTGACTAGCAAAAAAAATTAAGAACGATAAGAGAGGGAGGGAGAGAGAGAGAGGAAGAGAGAAAAGAATAAGTTTAGCTCACTTAGTAGCATTGAATCTACACTTTTACCTGTTCGCGAGGTTACCTTAATTTCTGGACATTTTTAACAGTAGCGCTGGTGCATTAGTGGCTACCTCTTACCAACCTCATACCTACCTCTATCACTCATCTGTTCGTTCAGTAGTCAACAAATTAATAAATATTATAACCGAGCTTTCTCTCTCTTTCTCTCTCTCTCTCCACAGAATCGTGCACTTGGGGCGTGGAACTGTACAGAAGTAGTCGAAGTAAAAGACCACAACAGCATCAACAAAAACAACAGAAATGATAAAAGAGCGTAGAAACAACAACAACAACAGCAACAACAACAACAACAACACACACACACTGTTTAATCGTTTATTCACACTGGCTCATCTTCAACTGTGCCAACGCCAACGATAATAATAATAAGAACAACAACAACAACAACAACAGCAATCCATTGCGGACTTACCTACGATAGATCGATTTTGGTATGAACTCTATTCACCGGGAGAAGGAACAACGAGTAGAAGTCAAAATAGCGGTAGGCAACACCTCCAATCGATTGAATTCACTGAGGCGAACAGATGTGGCACGAATTCCTCTCTTTCTCTCTCTCTCTCTTTTTCTCTACTTATCTCTTTACCTTCTTTGACTTTTTTTTGTATTTATATAAATATTTTGTTGTTTTTTTTTTCTTCTTCTTCTTTTAATAATATTTATATTATTAAATGTCGTGCCTATTTTCGATGTGAATGGCACTTTAAGCATTGAGAATGAGACGATATATTTAATCGATGGCATTAGTAAAACGGATTCGGTCTGTCTTACCTTCGTGAATGTAATCAGATTAAGATCAGTGCTCTGATTAGCGTATCAAGGAGTTTGCTAATCTCAAGCGTTTTTACTCTCTCTCTCTCTCTCTCTCTTTCGTTCTTCATCGCCATGTTTCGATAGTGTCAATTTGCGTGGGTTGATTAAAAAAAACAAAACTACTCTTTCATCTTCATCCTCTGGTTGGAATACTACCCTGAAGATGAGTTTAGAGTAAGCCGAAAGTGAATGAATTCATTCATTTTTCATTCACCCTGGTGGCTATGATCATCGCTATGATCATCTTTCATTTTTACTTTTCCCTCTCGTTTCAATATTTGTTCTAAAATAAATATAATAAAAATCATTAAAATTAATTATCATTGGGATCAATTAATTTCTTTGTTAAACATGAAGATATGACCAAACAACGGACAATATTGGAAAAAAAATTCTTTTTTTTTCTTTGAAAATTGAAAGGAAAAAAAACAATAGGCAGACTAAGTTAAAGGATTAAAAGGGAAAGAAAGAAAGAGAGAGAGAAAAAAAAGAAAGCTTGTTTATTATCAATCTTAAACAGATCGATCTAATGTTTCTATTCCTATTTTGCGTATTTCTCGGGTACAGAACAAAACATGGACATGTGTCCTTGACAGCTTCTTTGCCATCCATCTCAGCCCTTTCAACAACAACAGCGACAAAATATTAAAAAAAAAGACGAAATAAAATTGAACAAGAAAGTTTATACTTAAAACGAGCAAATTAAAATATCGATAAACGAAATATTCTCTCTTTTTCTCCCTCTTTCTCTCTTTCTTTCTCTCTTTTTCCCTATCTCCCTCTCTCTCTCTCTCTCTTTCGTTGAATTGTGTTCAGTTAATTTATGGCATGTTCGAGCGGTTGTTTCCTTTCTATTGAACCTTATCAGAAATAAAAGGCAGTGAAAAAGGCATGAAAAATTTGATTTTTGTTTTGTAGAAAACAGAATGTTGGCATTAATTATTATCTTTATTATTATTATTATTATCGAAAAATATAAAAAAAAATAACTTATTTTTCTTCACTCACTTTCTTACATTTTCTTCTATTTAATTGTTGTTGTTGTTTACTATCGACAATAAATTAACATTCGAATTTATTGACTTGCCTCGATCCTATGAAAAATAAATAAAGAAAATTTTTTTTTTGTATATATATAAAGATATATTGTTAATTCAAAATAGACTCTAATTATTATCAGGTGAAACTTTTGCACATTTACACATATCCAATGTCAATGTCAAATTTAAGCTCTCCTCTTTCTTCCCCTTCCAGATAGTGTACGTATGTCTGTTTGTGTGTGTGTGTGTGTAATGTTTGACAAGTTTGACAAAACACACACACACACAAGCAAACATCATAAAAAAAAGAGAAAATAAAGTAAGAGAGAAAGAGAGGGAGAAAGTAAAGTGAAACACGCTTTAGAGATGAGAAAACCGACTTTGATGAGCGGACCTGGATTTATGTTTTAATGTACAAGTCGATCATAAGCTAAGTGACTATCTTTCCTTTTCTTCACACTCTTCTCTCTCCTTCATCTTATGTCAGCTGCAAGCAGACAAACATGCACACCGCCATTTTCTTTTAGTTAAATCAAAAGTCAACTTAAAAAAGAAGAAGAAGAAGAAGAAGAAAAAAAAAAAAAAGTTAATGGCACTAAAAAGGAACGAAAACATCAAAATATTTTAATAGCTAATCACGCAATTCTTGCATTGAGTGATGTGGTAGTGTGTGATGATGATGATGATGATGACGATTATGATGATGATGATGATGACGATTATGATGATGATGGTGTTGATGATGTAGGCACGAAGAACTTTCCCTTTAAACTAGATCGACTAGCTTACCCTCTCACCATTTTAACATGTCCATTGGTCTTGGCTCTTCGTCGTCCTTCTTTATCTCGATTTTGAAGGTAAATAGTAATGTTTCGTGGTCGGTCGCCAATTATTAAATCGTGCTTAAATTGACATTTCCCTAAGATGGATGATGATAATATCGCTTTAGATTTTGTTTTATTTTTATTTTTAACTTTCTCTTTTTTTTCTTTCTCTCTCTCTCTCTCTCTCTTTCACTTCTTTTCGGGCTTTGTCATCCAATGTGTGTGTGTGTGTGGATTTTATCGCTTCTGACCACCAAAACGTACTAAACAAGATTACATCAGCGAGAAAAAAAAATAAAAACGAAAAGGTGAAAGATGAGATGTTAAGAATTCGATTTAAATTAAATTGCTTTAATTCTGCACTTCACTTGGGCCTATACTTAGGATATATACCTTCGTTTAGATAGATAGTGAATGATAGCAAAGATGGGTAAGAATTGACTATATTCAAATTAAAATGATTAGCTAAGTATATTTTTGCTTCATCATTACCGTGCACACACACACACACACACATACCTAACAACAACGAACAAAAAGGTGAAGACCCTTCGATCAGCCGACATCAAGTAAGTCAATGTAACACTGTGCTAGCTTTTCACATTCAACTAACATCCTAATGAGTTTTTCTTTCTTTTTCTTTCTTTCTTTCTTTTTTTATTTCTTTCTTTTTCTTTCTTTCTTTTCACTTCTTTTTTCACCATCTTTGAATGCCCAGACACAAGCATAGACACGAACATTCAACCAGACAAACAAACACACAAGCCCACAGCAGTAGCAGTAGCAACAACAACAATATCAAATCGTTCCGATCTTATGTTCCAATGTAATCAGCCTTGTTCTAATTAATTGATTAATTTTGGTTGTTGTTGATTCGATTCAAACTTTGGTTTATC
The DNA here is from genome assembly GCA_910591665.1 of Ectemnius continuus. Classification (NCBI taxonomy): domain Eukaryota; kingdom Metazoa; phylum Arthropoda; class Insecta; order Hymenoptera; family Crabronidae; genus Ectemnius; species Ectemnius continuus. Next base: position 4,786 of record CAJUYD010000194.1, read on the forward strand.
GATATATATTTTGTTTTTTTTGCTTCTTCTTTTTCTTTCTCTTTCCTTTACTCTTTCTCTTTCTTCTTCATCCTATTTTCGTTCATATAATTTCAAGAATGACCTAACAACATTCAACAACAAGATTGCAATCAAAATTGGCAAGCAATAAAGCAATCAATCGATAAGAGAATAGCACGATAGGTAGCATGCCATCTAACCATCCAGCCAGCCAGCCAGCCAATCTTCGAGGGTATTGTCAAAGTCATCTAATCAAACAATTAATTATATCAAAATCTAACTAACAAACAAATCATAAAGGCTCAATGTGGCTTTCTCTACTTAATCAGAAATGATCTCGTCTAAAGTGGTAGGATCAATTCCTTGGGAAATTATTTCCTATCAATTCTATATAAATGTTTTCTTTTCTTTTTTTATCTTTTACAAACTCAAACAGCAGATGAATGGCTAGCATTGATGAGCTTAGATTTTGATTGATTAAAATATTAAGTAATAATAATAATAATAATATGACAACGACGACGATGATGATGATGATGATGATGATGAAGAGAAAGGTAGCCAAAAGAATCTATATTATTTGACATATGATTAATCGACTGGTTGTCAAACATTTTGTTGATGCTGTTGCTGTTGTTATTTGAGACATTTAAATTATGCTGACATATTGAAAGAAGGAACCTATCGTTGGCAGCTGAAATATAAAAGCAAAAATGAATACATTCAAGCTTTTTGGTGTGAATCAAACAATCTTTGATTATTAACTATAAAATTTTTCTTTTTTTTTCTCTCTCTCTTCTCTTTATTCTTCCTCCATTATCTAGAACAATTATTCATTCTTAATCGAGCTTACCTGTGACCATAAGACATAATAATAATATTTCAAAATCAATTTATATTAATTGATTACTTTGACAATCGCTTGGCTTTTTTTTTTGTTGGATATATCGATATTTTCTTCAACAACAACAACAAAAAAATTAAATTTATAAACAATTTATGTTTTTTTATTTTAATTTTATCTGTGTGAACAATATCCAGTCGATTTAATATTCCACAAATTAATGAATTATTATTTATTGTAATTAGTAAATAGCTTAAGCATCATCATAATTAAAAGAATAATTACACATTTATATTTAAATAATGTATTGATAACAATACAGGTAGAGATGAAGAGAGAGAGAGAGAGGGGTGAAAGAACGAGCTAAGAAAAGAAGAGAAATGAAAAAAGACCGAAGAGAAAAAAAAGAAGAGAAAAAGACGAAAATAAAGATAATACAGAGAAAAGTAAAGGGTACCTTGGAAGTTAAGAAGTAATGGAAACAAAAGTAGTTAAAGACTAAACATTTATAAAATATATAGGCAAAACTAGCTAACATTTCCTATCTAAAACATCCAATCATTTTTTTCTTTCATATCTTCCCTAGAAGGCAAAAAGAAAGAAAGAAAGAGGGAGAGAAAGAGAGAAATATATAAAGATAAATAATTGCAATCTATTAATTTTCACCAATAAAGCATTTTGAGGTAGAAAATAAACGGGTAAAGCTATATATGCGTATATATATATATATGCATATATATATATATACACACACACACACATATATATATATATATATATTCTCTACTGTCTTCTGTTTACTTAGATCAACATTGAAAATCAAATGTAGTTCCAACGAATTTATATCAACGAAAAGAGATTGGCATAATTAGATTATTTTCAAATACTTTCAAGTAGAAAGGAAATCCTAGCGTTCATAGCATTTCACTTGTGTCTTCATCTTCTTGTTAATAATCAGCAAACAAGTACAGTAATATAGCAATTTAGAAATTAAATAAAAATGCAAATTAATATTTTCTTTTACTTCTTTGTTGTTGTTGGTGGTGATGTTACAACGAAACGATATATATATATATATTTATATTGCTACTGTTTTCTTTCTCTTTCTCTCTCTCTCTCTCTCTCTCTCTCTCTCTCTCAAAATCGCCTGACTACCAACTTCCAGTTGACTTATTTAGAATTAATTTTCTTCTAATAGCTACCTTCAACATGGACAACATCACCAACAACAACGACAACAGTATAAGTAAGGAAAATAAAATTATGATCAAATGTTTATCAAAAATAAAAAGAAACGTAGAAAAAAGAAGAAGAAGAAGGGAAGATACACCTTTTTGTTGTTGTTGGGTGTCTTTATGGTATCCAAATCGATTCTCATTGATTCATTAAAATCCATTACTTATTGTTGTTCGATGTCTGCTCGGCTTAACCAGATATTTAATCTTAATGCAATTTTTTGGTGAAATCTGCCTTTAAGCTTTGAATTCATTCATTATCCCTTCTCTCTTTTTCTTTGATGAAGAGAAGAAGATAAAATGAATTCATTGAATTCAGTTTTTTTTTTAAATAAGATAATGAGAAATGAGAAAAGATATATATATAAATATATAGTGATAAAGCTTAAATACACTCGATGTGTGTGTGTGTGTGTTTGATAGTTCCATAGATCGTCAATGCTAGGAAAAGAAGAAGTGACTTATATGCATTATGTTCATCACCCAATGTTGCCCAATAGAAAGGAAGCAAGTAACAGCTAACTGGTAATACCTCACCTCAGTAGCGCGTTTCCCACCTCGTCCCAATCGCCTAAATGGAATAGTCTTACCATTAAAATATATATATATATTCCATCTTCTCCTCCTTCTTCAGCTTTTATCATCATCGTTTCTTTTTTTATTTTATATAAGTCAGCACTCGTCAAACTGCCGCCTGTTTGATGTTGTAAACATTCCTCAATCTAATTCGACATTTGCACACACACACACACACACACACACGCACAGTCTAAAATTACGACTAAAAGGCAGCAACAACAGCCAACTGAAAGACAATCCAGTGTTGACTAATTATCGCTTTTTTGACAGTAACAAAATTTCTAATAATACTAATAATAATAGTAATAATAATAAAGGTGATAATAATAATAATAATGCCTTGCTCTGCTTTACTAATTAAACTAAACAACAACAAAAAACAAAATTCACCGAAAAAAAAAAAGTTTTTACTTATTTTTTCTTTTCTTTTCTTTTAGAATATAATTTAAATTCTTAATTTAAAACAAAATACATAAATATATAATTAAGATAAGAAGAAAATAGACAAATATATATCTTTTTGTTGTAGAATCCATTAAAATGAATCTATTGAGATATTATTCTTCTCATTTTAATCCAACAGATTCTTTTAGTTTCTTTCATTTCAACCATTTCTTGATGACATTTAATGGTAAACACTTGGTGATTAATTAAAAATCCAAAGCAATCAGTCATTCTCATCATCATCATCATCAGCATCTAGCTTGTTAACATCGAACCATATTTTAAAAGGATAAAATGACAGACAAATAAGAATAGATTAACAACGTGAATAAAATTAGTTGTCGCTTTCAATAAAATTAATTCCTTTCACCTTCATTAAAAGTTATTCGAATCTTTTTTTTTCTTTCTTTCTCTTTCTCTCTCTCTCTCTCTCTCTTCTGTTATATATAAACTAAAAATTTATTGGCTGCGCTTTCTTTTATTCTCGCTTTATTAAGGACAGATTCAAACTTTAGCTTGGGTAAGTCAAATGTCAAAAGCAAAACATAACAAATATAATGTTGATACAATCCAATTGAATTAGACTTTATTCTTCACTGCCCTCATTAGTACTTTCTCTCTTTCTCTTTTTTTCTCTCTCTCTCTCTCTCTCTCTCTCTCTCTCTCTCTCTCTCTCTCTCTCTCTCTCTCTCTCTCTCTTCTAAGCAACCTAAGTCAAAACAAAGTTTATTTATATATTTTTCTTTTTTTTCCCTTCTTCTTCAAATATAGAACAAAGAAAAACATTTTTGTTTAAATAATTATGAGAATCAATTCAAACAAAAAAAAACAATTTATTTTTCTGGTCAGTTCGCCAAGTGCTAAATATTTTTTTCTTTCTCTCTCTCTCACTCTCTTATTTTTTAAGTATTTGAAAAGTTTAGTTAATTGGTGAAAAATTAATTAAACTTTAAAAAAAACTATAATACTGATTTCTTAATTTGTCTTCAATCAATAGAAATGATAAACTTATGAATGAACAAGCCACAATGAGGCGAGCTTTAAAGATGCAATAGAAAAAAAAGAATAACTTTAAACAATTTCATTGTAGATTAATTTGATAACTTACAAAAGTGGTTGAATAATTCTTCTACTGTTGGTGTTGTTGATCACTAAATTGATGTTATAGAATGAAATGTTCAATGTTGTGTAATCGTTTTGATGTTTGAATTGATAACAGTGTTCTTGCAATGCACTCTTTAAATGGTATTATTATCCTTTGCAATTATTTCTCTCTTTCTCTTTTTCTCTATCTCTCTCATTTTGATTCGACATCTTTACATATCTCCTATAATATATCAAACAAAAATCCTAAACAAAAACACCATCTTCAAGCACATTGTAAAAGCATTACCCGAATACCATTCAAACTGGTCAAAATGATAAACAAAATTGGTTTAAAATAAGCAATACAAAACCCATGACATAACATTTGGTTGGATAATCTAAACACATCTTCGTCACAAATACACACGAAGGCACGTTTGTATTCGAAACAAAACATTATAATCATCAAGGCTCAGATCAATAGACTAGATAACTCAATCTTTAGATTGGAGCTGATGCCATTTGCTGTACACATCTCGTCTCTCAATAAATCTTATGATTGCTTCATTCAAACAATAAAACATGTATCGTTTGAAACATAGATGTCGAACAAATGTCAAGATACCTACCACCAATTAAGAATACAAACTACAAAAGTTTACGTAGCAAATTTACGTAAACTGATAAGTAAACAGAATTTGAATCTGTCCTTGATATGAGCAGATGATAAAGTTTTGTTCCATTTTGTTTTCCCAAGATAAACAAATCTTTGCTTTCTTTTGAATTACTAAAAACTTTTTTTATAATTTTTAAACTTTGTCTTCTTCATTCGATTACATTTCATTTTTGTTAAAATTACTTTTCTCAAAATGTTCACACTTTTTACATATTCTTCTTCTATCCTTGTGATACTACTTGTTGTGATCAATTCAATTGAATCGTTTCCAATTGAAAGTTTGGCTTACTCTCATCTACACTCACCACGAATTGTTGGTGGTGTTCCAGTACCGATTGATGTTGTTCCCTGGCAGGCAGTGATCAAACAACGTGTCGATCTAAGTGGTACATTAGTTATTTGTGGTGGTGTCTTAATCTCTTCTCGTTGGCTTCTAACCGCCGGCCATTGTGTTTATGATCAAGTAGGACTTTATCCGATTGTTGTTGAACTAGGCGTTGATCATCTTTCCATTTCTCATTCAACTGCTGACATTGTTTGTGATGTTGTACGTGTTATTAAGCCTGATCGTGATGATTTTAATACACTTTTGGTAGACATTGAACAAGGCCGTTCACCGGCAGATTTGGCCCTTCTTTATTTGAACAAGTCGGTTGAATTTAGTGATCGAATACGACCGATTGCTTTGCCTAATGAAGACGACAATTTTAATGATCTAATTGGACGTATTTCAGGTTTTGGATCTACCCTGTTCTACTCTACTGGACCATTGAGAATGTCCTCACTATTGCACGCCACTGATGTGTCTATTATCAATAAGAATAAATGTTTAAAGTTATTCTATAAAACGTTTGAAAATTCCACCAAAGTAATCGATCATGTACAGCCTAAGAATGTACTCTGTGCTGGTATAATGCCCGAAGGTGGACGAGATGCTTGCATTGGTGATTCTGGTGGTCCTTTGGCAGTTTGTGAAGATTGGACGACTGTAAATATAACTTCACTTGAATGTAGCCGTTGGACATTAGCAGGTATCGTCTCGTTTGGCTTCCAATGTGCTCAACCAAACATTCCTGGTCTTTACACAAACGTGGCTGCTTATGTTGATTGGATTAGACATGAAATTGCAATAGCTGATAAAGTAATATCAAACTTAACTTTATCTACAACATCGATTATGCAATGAATGAGCTATTCTGCTTCCTCTAAGGCTGTTTCCTTTGGAAATTATTCATTTCAGTCTTTGTGATTCTTACTTAAACGCTCATACTCTTACAATATTTAATAATTAAAACTAAAATGAGCTTATAATATTATTTTTGTTTTCTAATTCAAATTAGTTACTTTTCTAAATTATTGCAATTTTATAATTAAACAAATCACTCTCGTTTTCCCCCTTGTTTGTTTCTCTCTCTCTCTCTCTTTCACTCACTTGTTTTTTTCTCTCTCTCTCGAAAACAACTGGCAAGATTGTTAACTTGTAGTAACGATTCTTAAGGAAATACCCTCTAATTAGGAACAAAACTCCAAGAGTTGGTGTAGCCAATTTACGATACTCTAAATCCCCCCCCCTACCCTTACTCATCTCCTTGCAACAACAACAACAAAAAAAGAGGATCTCATCTGGGCCCACTTCATCTCAATCATTTTTTTTTGTTGGAAAAGTAATTGGGAAAAAAACATGAATCATTTTCAAATGTTGGTGTGTATTCCAAAATTCAACACAAAAAGAAAACACTTATCGATTGAAGACACAAATCTTTTAAAGTTTCGACAACAGATTTACATAGAATGATAAATATTTGGTAATATATAGATATATATATATATATATATTGTTACCTATCGATGGCCTGTGTTTTGTAAAACATAAACAAAAGCAAAAGGTAAGAGAAGGCTTTAAAAAGTGATCATTGAATAAGTGATCACTTTGCATACAAACTTCAAACAAAATGAATCACTTTCAATGTTTTGATAGTGAAACATAATTAGTGGACACTAAATGAACAAATAAGCGTTCAATTAATGTCTAGACTTTTAATGTATACATTTTCCAAAACAACAGCAGCTACATTTCGAAACAAAACAACAAAAACAAAAACAAATCGAAAAACAAATATAAAAAAAAGGCAGCAAAGAAGGGTACAGAAAGACTAAAATCAAAAATAAAAAAAGGAAAGAGAAAGAATCCAAAAGATTCAGTAATAAGATTCGATAGATTGAGGGGAAGAGTATTTTTTTATGAGAACAACTCCAACGAGACTTATATATATTTATATGTACATACAAACTCACAACAACAACAACAAAAAACATCGGGCCGTGTGTCCGTCCGTCTGTCTGTCTGCCTGTGTGTATGCGTGTGTGTGTGTGTGTGTGCACGCCTACTTCCACAAAGTTTTTTTTCTTTCGTATTTTTTTGTATTATTATTATTATTATTATATTTGATTGTTCTTTTTGTTTCGTTTTATCCCCAAATGCATAAAATGAGAAGAAAGAAATAACAGTAAAACAAAAAGCAAAACTTTAGGGAAAGAGAGAATATTGAGAAAAGGTCTGAGTGTTTATAGTAGTAGTAGTGTGTGTGTGTGTGTGTGTGTGTAGTATAGTTGCTATATTTGTGTTCGGTATGCTTCAGTAATTGTTTGATGGGCAACTTAGTTCCATTAGGCAGTAAACAAGACAAACCCCAAGACAAGACAAATACGTAAATCTCTAGCTTGTCGCTATCTACCATTCTCAATGAAAAACAACGACAACGGCAACAACAATAACAAAATGTGCACAAGTGAATCTATGTGTGTGTGTGTGTGTGCTTGAATTTCGTAAGATTTATAATTTTGTATGATTCTTTCAAAGTGAAAAGAGAGTGTTTATGTGTCGTCCCTCCCCCCTCCCCCATCCAAACAAAAACGAACAAACAATAATGAGAGAATGAAAAAAAAAATAAAACGACATATACTAAAATTTTATATATCAAACAAACTAAAAGAATGAGAAACTTAAGAGAGAAAGAGAGAAAGAAAAAAAAAGAGATGTAGACAACAACAGAAAGTTGTTCCAACGCTTGTTGGCCTCATCACAACGATCACTTCTGACTTGTTCCATTCTTTTTATAAACAAGCTGATAAATCACATAAATTCAAAATTCACTTTTATCAACAAAAAGAGAGAAAGAGAGAGAGAGAGAGAGACTTTAAGATTCTATTTATCTTTAAAAGACAAATTCTTTCTTTTCTCCGACTAAATTTTTTTGTATTAAAAAAAATTTTTTGTTTTTTTTTATATTTATTGATTTTAAATGATTGCACGTGAAGTTTATTGTCACGTTAAGTTTACATTTCATTATTATTATTATTATTATTACTATTTACTACAAAACACTACTAGTAAATTTTGAAATATTTTCATGCTTCCTTTCCTCAGCCTCTTTGTGTGTGTGTTCAGTACGCTTACGAAAGAAGAAAATATAAAATAAGGAAAAAAAACAGAAAATAAAATATAAAGCATTTGCCAGGAAAAGGGACCTGTTCGAATGAATTAATTTTCCAGTCACACAAAATTTGTCCCTAAACTGTCAATTAGCAATAGGAATGACAATACTATTCGACATTCGGACAGTTCACTATTCGTCTTCTTCTTCTTCTTCTTCTCTATTACTTTTTCTTATCCTATCCCCTTGTTCTATTTCTCCCCCTTCTCTTTCTTTCTTCTTTTTTTTTCTCTCTCTCTCTCACATCCTTTTCTTTACAATGTTAAACTATGTTTTCCTACATATAAATATATATTGACAAAATTGAAATTATTTTAAAATTGATTGGACGAATAGGACACTAAAATTTAGTAGTGGAAAAGAGAGAGAGAGAGAGAGAGAGAGAGAGAGAGAGAGAGAGAGAGACGAAGAAGAAAAAAGAAAGAAAAGTTTTCTTTTTTTTCTTTTCTATGAATCGAGACAACTTGAATAAGTTAGTAATTTATTGAATAGCTTTTTTTTTAAATGCACAATATTCTCCTGAGAACAAATGTCATTTCAAGTGTATGCCTTCATCTTTTTTTCAGTTTCTATTTGAAACGAAAAAAAAGTAAGAGAGAGAGAGAGAGAGAGAGAGAGAAAGAAAGAAAAGAGCGTTTCAATTTATGTCGAGATGAAATGTGGCTTTTTTCTTTTCCTACCTTATGCTATTTTGTTCATTATTGATTTATTCAGCAACGAGATAAACTTAAAGGGAAAAAAAAGGCAAAGACATAGACTAACTCTCAAATCGACGGCTAGGTGTCGTGTCTTATTATGCTTTCTTTGCCTATCATTTGTATTGGTCTCAGTCTTTTTTTCTTTTTCCTTTTTTTTCTCCTTTTTTTCCTTATCATTAAAAAATAAAAGCAAAAGAAACCCAATGGAAGGGGTGTAAAAGGAAACGTTTCAATGTCAATAAACTTTAATGAAAAAAAAAACAATTAGAATGATTATTTTATTGTCTTTGAACAACGACAGGAGCTAATAATTAAGAAAAAAGAGCTCAATCGAATAATAATAATAATAATAGAGAACAATAAAATGAAGCAAGATTAGTAAATGATATTTTTTTTCTTTTTTTTTCTTTCGCTCTCTCTCTCTCTCTCTCTTTCTTTCTCTCTCTTGGTTTCTCTCGATTAGTTTCCAATTGTTGTCGGTGTTCTCAAAGTAATTTCAAAAAGACTTTTTTAGCTTAGGTCAATATCTATATGAATTGATATATATATATATACGTGTATATATGTGTATATCTATGTATATATAAGTTGATATATATATGTGTATATCTATGTATATATAAGTTGATATATATACGTGTATATATAAGTAAGATGAACTTTATGCGATGGACACTATTGGCTAGCTCATGTTGGTGTTATTGTTTGTGAACTTCTCCTTTAATCAAGAGCACAACATTTTGCTGTTTTTTTTTTTGTTTTATTTTTAGGGTACAGTCGAAAAAAAAGATTATGATGACGATGATGGTCCTACTCTCTCTCTCTCTCTCTTTCTATCTATCTATCTATCTATCTATTTCTGTGTTTCGTCTACACTTTATTTTGTCCCTTCTCTACCAACAAGGAAACGTGAATTGAGAAGCAAATGATTAAAAAAGAGAAACATAGAGAGAGAGAGAGAGAGAGCAAGAAAGAGAGTTTAGTGGAATAAATGACGATCAGTTGATGTCGCACACGTGATGCGAACACAATGGAGCAATACAATTTAGTTTGGGTTCTTCCCTTCTTTTACTCACTCATTCGCTTGCTCTCACTCGAACCTTCACGATCCGACAGACACGATACATAGAAAAGGCCCATTACCGATAGGAAGAAAGAGAAAGAGAGAGAGAAAGAGAGAAAGAGAATGAATTCGATCAATAGTGTAGACTTAGACTTAAACAACAGCCTCAACTTGAAATTGACAAAGTAAAAGTCATTTTATTAAAGTTGCATTAAGAATCAATACAACTTTAGTCCCTAAGAAGTAGTTTGAGAGAGAAAAAGAAAAAAAAAGGAGAGAATTGTCGACATTCTATTGTACAAATGTTCAATAATAAAAGAACAAACTTTATTATTATTATTATTATTATTAAAGAAAAAAAAAATAGAGAGAGAGAGAGAGAGAGAGAAACATAAATGAATAAACATTAAAAGAGGGAGAGGAAAAGAGATCTCCGTCACATCGTCAAGTCTCGTTCTGTTTCACTTTAACGTTTAAAAAAAATGATTTTTTTTATAATATTTAAAATTGATTAGAGAATTGATTAGAAGAATGAGAAAATAGAAGTGCAATGGTGAAGACTATTAGCACTAACAATAGTATTAATTATCATTACATAAGACAGCCACTGGCTATACAGTAAATGACGTTGTGCTGTTAGCTGAACATAATACACTCCTTCGTCCTCCCTCTCATCCTCCCCCTCCTCCTCCTCCTCATTCTCATCTTCTAAATGTAATGTGTCTTATATGTACGGCTAATATTTCACATCTCTCACTACTATCTTCTCTATTGTTGACAGGCTAGATAAATAGCCGAGTCGTTTGCTGTGTTTTTTTTCTTTCTCTTCTTCTTCTTCTTCTTTTTTCCTTTTCCTTTTCATTCATTGTTGGTGTGCAGTGTCATAACTAGATGATTAACAACTGTCCAACACAAATATTAAGTGAAAGCTCAACATAAGACAAACTGCACAGAATCTTACTGTAGACTATTCCTTTCTTCCTTTCCTTTCTTTTCTTCTCTTCTTTCCATTCTCTTTCTATTTTTCTCTCATTTTTGCTTTATTTTTCATACTCTATCGCTCTCTCTCTCTCTCTCTCTCTCTCTCTCTCTCTCTCTCTCTCTCTCACTCCCAACTCATACAATCCCAGGCGAGCTAGTTCAATAGATATTGGTTGCGTTTCGATTTCCGTCGGTCAGCATTGATGTGTCCGGTTAAGAATATGGAATGGGATGGTGGCAGGATGTGTTTATGCTTTTGTGCCTTTCTCTCCTTATGTGCCTGTGTGCTCGTCATTGATAAACTACACACCGATCTAGCTAGCCGATCGAAACAAACTACAAACGAGAAGGAAAGAAGAAATAAATAAATAAAAGAGAGAGAGAGAGAGAGAGAAACCGAAATGTTCGAATAGAAACAAAAAAAATGAATTCTTTTTTACTACGGTTTGATCTCAGGAAGAAGTAAAAAAAATAAGAAGATGATGACGGTGTTGATGATGTCGATGGTGTTGATGGTGTTGATGATGAAAATAAAAGGAAGAACAAAAAAAAAGTGACACTATTAATCGATTCATAGACGTAAACGTTTTGCATTAAATAATCGAACAGAGCAACCAACAAGAAAATAATAGATTGAGAAAGACTAAACAAATAGATTCAGCCATTAGGCTTTGCCTTAAGAATTAGGTGTATAATATTTGATAAAGTGAGAATAATGAAAGAGAATCGATATCTTTCGATCACCTTTCATTGGCTGTACAGAATGAACAAAATAGATCTACCCAACTGATTGCTAATTCAATGAACAAGAATCTAATGTCGCGTGTCAATCTATTTTTAATTGCCTTTTTTAATTTTCATTGTAGAATTATATTGCTATTCTTCTGTCTCTCTCTCTCTCTCTCCTTCTTCGTTCCTTCCAAAAGAATCCAAATAAGCTAGCAACAATAGCATCAACCTAGACACAGAAATAGTTACCCCAAAAAAACATTAGAGACAATTATAATTCGAATCACACCCATTGAATGAATCTGTTTGAATTTTAACTTTTTTGACAAAAAAAATCGACAGAGAACGAGCAAGCAAGCGAGAGAGAGAGAGAGAGAGAGGAAGAGAGACAGAGAACGATAGAATGGTTTACAAGATTAGACCTAGAATATTCCTGAATGAAATTCTCAAAATGTGTTCAGTGCACACATTGATAAACACGTAGTGAAGGAGTTAAATTGCATTTCAAAGCACACGCACACGCACACACACACACACACACACACATGAAATGTTCAACTTTTCAATCTATGTAGATCGAAATTCTAGCCAATGTTTTTTTTCCTCATCTCATGTCAAGTGTAATTTATCATTACTCTATATATATATAAAGATAAATAAAAAAGATAAAAAAAAAGAAAAAGAAAGTAAATAGTTGAGATTCCAAAATTAAATAAATCGTTTCATGTTACACTCTCATTAAAGAAATTTTGTCATAGAAAAAAACAATTTTAAACATTTCAAGAATTCACTTGGGTTAAGGTTACAATGATGAGATATATTCGATCTTCTGGTCATTAAGAATTTTTGATTATGGGAAAAATATAATGAAGGAAGTTGATAGAATATTTATCCAATAAGAAGATGGGAAAAGTAGTTTTGGTTTTTTTGTTGAAAATATTGAAACAAAATGACATAGAAATGAACTTAAATCAAAAAGAAGAAAAAGAAGAAGAAAAAAGAAAAGAAAGAAAGTCATAATAATTATCTTGGTGAATGGCTTTTCCTGTGCTGGCTGTGGGGTGGTGAAGGAAAAATAGAAATGTAAAAGCTCCGAAGACAAGGAGAGAGAGAGAGAGAGAAAAAAAACTGACAGCGACAATGAGGAAGGAGCTTGAAGACGAACGAAGGCCAAGGGAAAGGCATTGTCTGTGCGAGGAATTGAAAGCAAAGAATTCTGATGACTAATTATTAACCACCAACCATTTAAATGCTTTGGAAAATTGATTTATTGCGATTCTCTCTCTCTCTCTCTCTTTGAATAAAAGAATAGCAAACGGAATTGGACTAGATTTGGTATAGACAAGAAATGTTCAACTTGATTAAAGTTGTAATAATTAGAATACAATTAAATACTAACTATTTCAAGACAAGTGTTCTATTTCTTGAGATAATTTCATTTCTTTCTTTATTGAATTGATTCATCTCGAATTAGCCAACCTACCTTGCCAAACTGTGGTTATTACCTTTTGCTTTGCTCTTTCTCTCTTTCTCTCTCTTTCTCTCTCTCTCTCTCTCTCTCTCTCTCTCTCTCTCTCTCTCTCTCTCTTCCACTGCCTTCTAATCAATCGATTGTGATCGTGCATTTAATAGAGACGAAACAAAACTAAGGCAGACACTAATTATCACAATGTGTGACTCATAACATTTGTTTTTACCTTTTATTTTACCTTTTTATTTTATTTTTATTTGAATATGTAGAAATATTGTTTTAGGCTTTAATTTGATTTAATTTTCATTGTGAATTAAATTATATTTTTTTTGTTTGTTTCCCCACCTTCTTCTCCACCTTCTTCATCCACTTACTTTATATTTACATTGAAAATTTGATAAAGGTTTTACAAATTAATATCTAAAGAAAAAAAACTTATACAAAGAGATGTACAGTCTGAACAACAACAACAGTAACAACAACAAACAAAAACAGGTAAAAAGACAAAATACCAAAGAGTAATGATAAGCTACAAAAGTAGAACATTTGGACATTCTCATTGGTTATTATTATGTCATTAATTGTTTTAAAAAAAAAGAAAAGAAAATAAATAAAAACAAATCACGTTTTATTTGTTTAACGAGAAGGAAGAAGAGAAGGGGGAAAAAGATGGCTAAGCGATAGGAAACCAGAAGGAGGGCGAGGCCAGACGAAACGAGGGGAAAGTGAATGAATGAATGAGAAAGAAGAGATAGAGATAGAGAAAGAGAGTACAAAAGAAATATTTTTAAAAATAATAATAATAATAATAATAAAAGGGGGAAATAATAATAATAAAAAAACAGAGAAAGAGAGAAAATAAATGTGACTGAGAGAATTGAAGATGTGATGCCATGTGAATAATTTATCTTATTACTTATAATCAAAAAATAATTATTAGTAATAAACGAACATTGGAAGGCAGGCACATACAATTTGTTTATTGTTCAAACGATTAATTTCAGATTAATCATTTACTTCCCTTCAGTGATGTTGAGTTCTCGTTTTGCCCTTCTTTCTCTTTCTCTTTCTCTCTTTTTCTCTCTCTCTCTCTCTCTCTCTCATTCACTCTTTTCCTTCTCTATTACGCTAATAAGGAGGGCGAGATTTGTTTTTTTTTTTAGTTTTTTGTTTTTTGGCTGCTGTTGTTTGTTTGTTTTATTTATTTTTTCATCTATTTTTTTCTTTCCTATCATTATTCGATGTTTATCCTTTACTCTATTTTATTGTTGAATGCACGCGATTCGAATCATGAAATAATAAAAAAATGTGAAAGATAGAGAGAAAGAAAGAAAAAGGAAGAAAAAGAAGAAGAAGAAATAGAAAATCAAATTTTATTATTATTATTATTTCTTTTTTGGATCAGACGTTTGAAGAAAAAAAAATAGGTGGAAAAGAAAAAGTAGAAAAAGAGAGAGTAAGGAAAAAAAGAAGAAAAAAAGTATGAAGAAAGATTAAACAAGAACATTTTGGCTGTAGCTGTGTACACTCAAAGTGTAGATTTTGTTAATGAACAAGTCGAATCAATTTTTTTTTCTTTTACTTCTTAAAAAAAGAAAATTAGCCAATCAAATCAATAAAGCAGTTGTGTTATCAAATTATCAGAAGCTAATGTTAGTGAAAGAGAAGAGAAAGAGAGAGAGAGAGAGAGAGTGAGTGAGTTCCTTTCATTGGTTGCATTAAATAAAATAAATATATTTTAGTAATGTTATTGTCATTGTTAGCTTCTCGTATCGAAATGTAATTAATAGTTTTCTACGTTTGTTCCCAGGGTGATTGTGTTTGATTTACTGGAGTGAATACAATTTGTTAATGATGCCGATTATTGCTAAACAAACCAATTTTTTATATATTCAATTTTTTTCACTTTTTCAATCTTTATGTTTTCTTTCTCTATCTCTCTCTCTCTCTCTCTCTCTCTCTTTCTTTCTCATTTCTTTTCCCCTTTTATATTCACTTACTTTTCTTCCCATTTTTTTTTTGTTTTTATTTTTTTTATTTTTTTTTGTTCTTCTGTTAATTAAAATGAGTTTAAAAAATAATTAATTAATTTTTAGCTCATTGTTCATAATTTGTTATAGGGAGAAAAATATTAGACATAAAACTAGTTTAAATATTATTATAACAACAACAACCACAGAACGAGGACAAGAAAGTCAAATGAATAGATATCGAAAAGATTATAGTTGTTAGATTATAATAATCTCCAACGACATTACTCGTTTTTGCTGTTGTTGTTGTTGATGTTGTTTATTTTGTTCAAATATAATTTAAAATAATTAAACTGTATAAATAGATAGATATCGATAGATCTAGATAACCTTTAATGGTTCACATTGAAACATTCATGTCTTAATAACATTCGATGCTTTGCCAACTATTCAAAGATAACAAACAAACAAACAACAAAAATAAGAACATAGCTTAAAGGTTTTATTATTATTATTATTATTATTATATAAGTTAATATTAATAATTGAGCAATTTGTCTAATTATAAATTGTGATCACATAGACTTTAATCTTTAAAAATGTTAAGTAATTATTCGATCACCACTCAAATTCATTTTATCTTAAATTATTTCAAATCAAGAAAAGTTTTTTTTTCTTCTTCTTTCTTAATCATTAGAACTAAATGAAATGATAAAGAAAGGAAGAAAGAAGAAAGGAAAAAAAAAAGAAGAAAGGAAGAAACAAAAAAGAAAGAAAGAAAGAATCCAACGGGCTACTCTCAACAACAACACAAGCTGACATATATTTATTTTATTTTTTATTATTTTAATTGCAAATTTAATAACTCTACTCTCATTCATTTGCTTTTTGATCTACTCGTACTACTACTACTACTACTACT
>CAJUYD010000195.1:0-20962 GCA_910591665.1 Ectemnius continuus
TAGTCAAAAAAAACAAATTAAAAGAGAAATAAAATGAAGTCTTTATGTGCACAGATGCAATGCATTCAAACAAAACGAAACAAAAAACCTTTCGAGCCTTTTGAAAATGAATTCAGCACGAAATTCTATATATAAACTCATTAAAATTGTAAACTATCTTTCAATTTCCTTCAAATAACAAAAAGATGTGTGCCTTTCAACAATGAAAATTTGAGTCTACAATTTTGGAAATTATTTTCTCTTTACACCCTCGCTTCCTCCGTCTATTTGTGTAAGTGTGTGTGTGTATGTGTGTAATGCCAATTTATGCTTTCTCCCCCACCACCACCTGCCCCCCTCCCCCGAGAATTGAATCGTCTGCATTCTAAATAAATTGATTTATTTTTTATCATTTATATTTGATTATTATTATTATTGGCATAGATAATTATTAAGAATGTCTATTTATAGGAAAGGTTTAATAATAATAATAATAATAATAATCAACCACCAATCGATCAATGAAACTGATAATTTATTAATTGAGAAAAACAAAACAAAACAAGTTAACAACAACAAATATGAGCAAAAAAAAGCTTGACAAGAAGAAGGGAAACAAAAATTGAATTATCTGAGCTTGAACAATTAATTAGTAGTCTCCTTCTTACAATAAGCAAATCAAAGCTGTCTTCAAGTAAAGATGAAGTTGTTACTGTTTATTGTTCGATTGAGCACAACCACCAGCGAACAAGGCTCGATATTTATCTTGGCAATAAGTCCAATCGAATAAATCAAATGATATATCGATTGGTAATGGAATCTTTTCCGGCTCCTTAGCGAATTCTTTTAATCTATCGATACAATCTTCCTCGCCATGGTACAGATATTGAGCTAAATGAGATTTTTAAACGAAGATTAGATAATTAAATTAATGGCCATTTTTTGGGTATATTAAATATGTTTTTACTTGGAAATAGTTCAGGATAGACTAAACGAATAGGACACAATGGGTAACACCCACAGTAGGCCGCCTCCAACCTGCAAAAATTCCAGATTATCAATTTAAACAATCGTAATCTATAATTACATTGAAACGCCAAAGAATTCATGATTGGCTGTCGAGATGACCACGTTGGCAGTTGATAGAATATGATAATAGTCATCTTTAGATTCAGCATATCCATAATGTTCTATCTCATCAGATAATTTCTCCTTTGCCTCCTCGAATATTGCTTACAATAATGAATGAAGAAAAATTGAAACTAAATTTAAGTCAAAAACAACATCAACATTTACCTGGACTTCCTAAGAAAGATTCACCAAGAAGTGAAACTTTAAATTTAACTTTCTCTTCTTTCAATTTGAATAAAATCCGAAAGAAGGATTCAGGATTTTTATCATGTTCCCTAAAAAGAATAAGAAAAAAAATCAATGAAATCAATCCGAATCGAATTCAATAGTTTGAAATGGTAACTAACCAACGATGTGTCCAAATGATATGTAAGATTGACTTCTCTCTAGTTCGGCTATGCATCAAAGGTATGTTGCAGAATTTGATGGGATAGTAGAGAACACGTGACTTGTGCTCAATCGATCTTATCAATTCATCAAGATTCGGTGGCCGACCATCAGGCATTATCTTAATAAATGGTCGAATGTTTTGTAAAAACGAGTATCTATTATAATCTGAATTGAAAATAACCTCGTCGGCTACCAAACTATATATATATATATACACGTATATAATAATTATAATTCAAATCGAAAACAACGATACGAACCAGGAGAGTATTTGATTGTAACCATATTGAAAATCACGTTGCTTAGTCACCTGAACTGGATAGGCTAATTGATTCTCATGGAAGTAGATAATCTTACGCGGTATTCGAGCCAAATCAGGACGAAGCGCCAAAAGATCAGATAAAGGCAATACAGAACTAACAAAGAGAACATCGAATTCAGTTGATATTTTAAAATCGGTAACATCGTTCAATTGGTCACGATGATTGGTCTGATTGATAGTACAAATCGATCCACTTTGACTGGTAGACATGGAAGAATCAGATCGAGGTATTGTTTGTGAAAAATATAATGAACTAGTACGAGCCCTCCAATGCCATTTTTTAGCTTTCATCTGACATAATGTAAACTCAAACGTTGGCCATTTGGAAATCTTTCTTGGAAAATCTCTGGGTAGGCTATCGCCGAGCACTTGATCATAATCGACCGCTAATGTTTGAAGTGTATCGAGGAATTGTTTATGTGAGCCACCATAGAATGGCTCCACAATTAGTATACGACGTTTAGAATGCATTTTTTTAATCGATACGATGATGTTTTATAATTAAAGATGTCAAATATTAAAATTATTATTTATATCAATCAATCTAATGAAAAGAAGAAAAAATATATATGAAATACTTATTAGAAGATAATCATTTAGATTTAAAAGAAGCGAACAACAATCCAATCTGGCTAATTGTCAACGAAAGACTAAACTCGGATAATACTAAAACCAATCATATAGAATGGTTCGTTCGAGGCAAACATGATCGTTCTAATTCTTCTTCTTCTTCCTTCCTCTCTCTTTCTTTCAAATAAATGTCTTTTTGTTATAATTCATGTCATTAAATGTCTTGTATATCAGTTAACAACAAACAACCATAGTTGTAAAAGTGAAAAAGAAAATGTTCAAGATTGAAAAAGTAAAACGGATTGGAGGAGTTTTAGTGAATATGAGAGTGACTAGTGTTCATCCTTAGCAAACATTATAACTTACTATAAATATATCGCACCACACACACACACACACACAACTTCCATCACAAAGAAGTTTATTTTTTGTTGTTTTTCGTAAAAACACATCTTCATCTTTCTTTAATAGTAGATTGAAGCCAAGAATCAGTCGGACAGCTGTTTGCACTTTTCCATTATTCTTTTGTGCATGTGTGTGTGTGTGCACTTAAAAGCATTATTGCTACGAGGGCAAAGATTCTTGATAAATTGACTTCATTGCCAAAATATTTGCCTTCTTTTTCTTTCCTGCTATCTTTTCCTCTCTCTCTCTCTCTCTCTCTCTATCTATCTTTCTTTCTCGCCTTTTTTCTATCATTCACTATTTCTCTCTCTCTCTCTCTCTCTCTCTCTCTCTCTCTCTATCTCTTTCGTTCGAAAGCACTTAATAATAGCAAATTAAATGAAAGTAAATTGAGATGATCCAAGGAAAAGGCACAAGAATCGCAATGGATAATTGAGCAAAACACCAACAAAAGCAAGTAATAGTAGCAGCAGTAACAGCAACAGCAGTACCAATAACAACACCAACAAAAACAACAATAAAATCAAAAAGGCATACTTTGTAGAAAAAAAAAGAAAAAAAAAATTAAATAAGGAAAAAGGTGTAAAGGAACGAAGAAAAATCAATTTAAAAAAAAATAGAGAACAAATAATAATAATAAAGCATAAGCAATGGGACATAGTTGGAAAAGAAAGCTCCCCAAAAAGATTGCCAACCTCAGTTGGTAGAAATAGTTGTCTTCCTGCTGTTCATTCTTAAAGATTATTTATTGTTTAGACATTTCCTTTCATTGAATTCAGTAAAAAACAGCGATAGAACGTAACCGATCTTTTGTTTTTTTCCCTTCTTACCATAGTAAAACTATATTATTTAGTTTTGCGTTTACCCCACCATTATCAACTTTTATTAATCAACAACTCTTTGTCTGTTTTTTTGTTTTACCTTTTATTTAAGTGTATGATAAATTATACCTCAATACAAATGATTGTCTTTTCTTTGATTATCCATTGTTGATATTCATTCTTATTATTGATGGTCATGGCCGAATTGAAATCATCAAAGAATCGTAATTCTAATAGGTGATTGATTTGGATTCTTTTCATTTTTTTTCTTTAATATCTTTGTTTTTGTTTGGATTATAATGATGATGATCTATTATTAACTTTGTTTACTTTAAAAATATCAATTAGTAGAGCTGCTTTGGATGAAGACGCCTTGGTGTCTGAAAATTTTACTAAAGAAGATATATTGAAAACTATTGAGGATAGTGTTTCGCAATTAAGAGAAACAGCTAAATTTGATGAAATCACACTTGATATTAAACATTTCAATTCATTCTTGAATATATTATCTATTAAGATTGCCGCTGAGATTCATCAAAAAATTAGTAACATTGAGAAGAACATTATTGAAAAACAAAATATCAAAAACACTCCAATTCTAACAGCTGCTGATTTTTGGGGTAATGATCTAAATATTGAAGAATCTTATTTTACACCTGGTCCACAATCACCTAATGATCAAGCTGTTTCAACTTCCAAAGAGACAGTTGACCGGTCAAAAAATAGAAAGGAGGACGTCACCGAGGAAGCGAGAATTGTTATTCCTAATATTTTAGCATCTTCAAAGAAAAATCATATCTCAATGGATATTGATGAAAAGGATGATGCAAATGGTGAAGAAGAGAACGATGCTTTGAACAATAGCACTTCTCCTTTCTGCTCAACGATGATCGATTTCGATAGCCAAAAAGATGATGATCAAAAATTCAGTGAGGACTCTTTAGACAATCCTGTGTTTGAAGCTTTATCCAAAAACAGCATTGTCAACGAACCTTGCAGTACTAATGTGTTGAATGAACTCGCTTCGAAATCAAATCAATTTTATAAAGCAATGGGTTTAATTACTGAAAATAATGAAGTTGATGATTTGAATGAAAATTTTGATGAAAAAGTTTCTGATACGCTCACCACTCTAATCATTCCCATTACGTTGAATGAATCTCAAATGGAGAATCAAAATATAGAGATGGAAAATGGAGCAGAAGATGTAAAAGAAGAAGAAGAGATAGAAGATGACAAGCTAAAAGAAAAAAGTGATGTTTTGAAAAATGTAGACTCAATTATCGCTTCTGTTGGTAAATTGGTCAATAGCCCTGAGGATAAAGTTCAAAATAAAACAGCAAACGATGTTCCCTCAACTTCCCATGCTGTCGATGATGAAAAATTTAATGATCTCAATGAACAAAATGATCCTAAAAAAGTAAAAAAGAATGGCCAATCAGATGATGAAGCAATGGTCGAAGATGACCTATTCGAAGGTTATCAAGTACTAAATGACGATGACACAGATGAGGAGCCTTTTGTTGAAAAGAAAAAGAAGCGAAAGATTACAAATTTGGATGAATCAGAAAATGAATATGAAGCTAGCCAAGGCTCGTCCCTGAAACGTCCCAATAATGTCATCAATTCGGACAGCGAAACAACCGAACAAAAGATTTCCAAGGATAGTGATTCACTTTCGGATAATGAAGGTTCAACAAAGAGTAAAGAAAGTAAAAAACCAGATAAGAATAAAAAGAAACGAAGAAAACGAAGACGAGTGGTATGCACTGCTCTAAGTAGAATACTATATTGTTTTTTTAAATTTTAAATAATTTTTGTTAATATAATCATTCTAGGTGGTTTTGTCTGATGGAGCCGATAGTAGCCAAAGTGATTTTGATGATGAAATCAAAGATGATGACGACAATGATAGCAGTAAAGATAACTTGAACTCTACAAGAAAAAAGATTCGAAATATTATTCATAAAGCTAATCTTCAAAAAGATACAAAAAATGCTGAAAAAGCAGAGAAGGAGAGAAGGAAACGTGTTGAAGAAAAACAAAAATTGTACAACAATCATTTTACTAAAAATATTGAAAGTGATCAATTCCAACAGCAAGAATTGATTCTTGATTTTGATAAAGAAACGAAAGAAGTTTTGGTTTCAATAAACACTGAAATGGTGAAGAAGATGAAGAAGCATCAAATCGATGGTGTCAAATTTCTATATGACGCTACTATTGAAGGTGTTGATTTAGTGAAAAAAGGTGATAAAGGCTCTGGCTGTATTTTAGCACACTCCATGGGTTTAGGTAAAACCTTCCAAGTAATCGCCTACGTTTGTACACTTTTAAATAATGAACACATTAAGGGTTATATCAACAAAGTTCTTATTATTGTTCCCAAAAATGTTATTCGCAATTGGGCCAATGAATTCTACATGTGGTTCGATGAATGTAATATTGAACGATCTTTTGAAATCTTTGAGATCAATAATGAGAAACGAATCGATGGGCGTATGAGGGTGTGTCAAGAATGGTACGAAACTGGTGGTGTACTAATCATCACAACACATATGTTTCAAAATCTTCTACTTGGTAAAAAAATGAGCAAAAGTCAAAGGGGTAAATTGCCCACATTTGAAAAGTGTCTTCGCAATCCTGGTCCAGACATTGTGGTGTTCGATGAAGGACATTTGGTCAAAAATGAGAACAGCCAAATCAATAAAGTCATCTCGGAGATTGCTACACGTAGACGAATTATGTTGACCGGTACTCCATTGCAAAACAATCTTGGCGAATATTATGTAATGGTAAATTTTGTTAAGCCAAACCTACTGGGTACACGTAAGGAGTTCACCAATCGTTTCGAGAATCCTATCAATAATGGACAGATGATTGATTCAAGTGACAATGATGTTAAGCTGATGAAGAAACGTGTTCATATTCTTCATCGTCTTTTAAACGATTGTGTCCATAGATGCGATTATAATGTTCTTGTACCATACCTTCAGCCCAAATTTGAATACGTGCTAGCGCTTAAAATGCTTGACATTCAAGTAAAACTTTACAAATATTATCTTGACGCTTTCATCGATAGACAAAATCTAAAAAGTACCCTATTTCGGGATTACGTTATTCTTGGATATATTTGGAATCATCCAGCACTATTGAAGAATCATTATGAACGAAAAATACAGGAAGAATTGGAAAGAGAAGATGAAGATTCATT
Organism: Ectemnius continuus; assembly: GCA_910591665.1. Taxonomy (NCBI): domain Eukaryota; kingdom Metazoa; phylum Arthropoda; class Insecta; order Hymenoptera; family Crabronidae; genus Ectemnius; species Ectemnius continuus. Next base: position 6,833 of record CAJUYD010000195.1, read on the forward strand.
GAATAGATTTGTGGTCGATGATGATGCATCACTTTCCGATTCATCAGGTGTTGAATTTCTTGAAGAGAAGGTGAACAATCCAGATGCTCAACGATTATCGGAAAATAATTCTGGCTTGAAAATGGAAGACGGTGAAGAGGCAAGCTCATCGAACACTGAGAATACAAATCTCTTCACCTGGTTCGAACAATTCCTGCCCGAAGATGCAATGAGAATTGAGCTGAGCTCAAAATTTATTCTTCTTTTTTCAATTCTTGAAAAATGTGAAATTTTAGGTGATAAGTTGCTCATCTTCTCTCAAAGTCTCAACACTCTCGATCTAATTGAAAATATGTTAAAGATGAAAATGATTGAATTTCAAAATGAGCACAATTCGATGGATTACTATACTCTTTTGAAGCAAAGCAATGGAGTGTCACATAGCTGGTGCAAAGGTATCGATTATTTTCGTATCGATGGGAATGTGAATACCGACAATCGTTCGAATATGATCGAAGAGCTGAATGACCCTACAAATCGTCGTGCTCGATTAATGTTGATTTCCACCAAAGCTGGAGGTTTGGGCATTAATCTAATCGGTGCTAATCGATGCATCATTTTTGACACCTCTTGGAATCCTTCACATGATCTTCAAGCTATTTATCGAATATTTCGTTACGGCCAGGAAAAGCCTGTTTATGTGTATCGTTTCACTGCCTTTGGGACGATGGAGAATAAGATTTATGAGAGACAGATTATTAAGCAATCATTATCACATCGAGTTGTTGATGAGCAACAAATACAACGCCATTATCGATCATCCGATCTAAGCGAGCTTTACAAACTAACTCTACCGAGCGCCGAACAAGAAGTGTTTACTGTACCAAAAGATCTGCTGCTTGCCGATATGATCTACAAGCATAAGGAGCTCATAGTTTCCTATCATGAACACGATTCATTACTGGAGAATAAGCCCGAAGAGGGATTATCAGAGGATGAACGGAAACAGGCTTGGAACGAATATGAGGCTGGTCTGGTTGCAATGGAAGAAAGGTCAGCACAGATGATCGATCCATCCATGTATCAATCCATGATGAATAATCAACAACAGGTGTTTGACTTGACAAAATATCCACAACAATGGCTGGAATCTTTAAATCAATTCCATTCATTGAACGACACTACTGTATACGCTTCTACATCGAATGGTTACATAGCAAGGTCACAGATGAATATGACCAATACGATGACACAAGTTAGTACATCGAGTTCACTAGCATCTGCTTATGCAAAGTATTATCAAAATCTAAATTCACAGCCTCAGATACAAAACACTCAAGCTAAAGGTTTCTCAATACTACAATCCAATTACCCTCAACAAGGCACTGAACAACCATCAAGAGTAGCTGATAATGATCTACAATATGAGAATGATTTGGCGGAGGAACTTAATAAAAAATTTTTTGGTCCAGATTCTAAGCTAACGGTATTAAAGCTGAAGCTTACTCACCTGTTGAGATTACAATCGACAACGCTTAAAGATCAGGAAACATTATTCAAACGAAGGAATTCCGTCGATCCAGATAAGTTTAATGAAATATTTTATCAATTTTTATCGATATATTATTTCTGCTGTCATGATGTTCTCAATTATCTGGTAAATATTTATTTATAATCAAAACAATTTCAGTTTATCAAATTTATTATTTATTTAATTTTCTACAGAAACAGGGTGCAGCCAAAAATATGTCTACCAAAATTTTCAAGAATCTTAGGAACTCTTTTGAAAACATACGAGCAATTCGTGAACATGTAAATTTATCATAATTATTATCTTTTCCTTTGATCAGAAGCCATAACGAATTAAATAATTCTTTTCTTTTTTCTCTTCCCTTCCATGCTTAGGTGGTCAATCGTGGAAATTTTAGTAAAGATTATCAAAAAAAGCTTGACATCGAAGTGATGAGTGTGATCAATAGTAAAGAAAGGCAAAGGCTTCCATCAGGTATTATTGCTTGCTAACAAGTTACTTCAATAACTAATCTAATTATTTATTATTTAAAAGCTACATCGGAGGATGTAAAGCCTAACATCTCCAACCTTGGATCAAGATCGAATGTTGTAACGGAGGTCATTGAATTATCAGATTGATTTCATAAAATACTTAAAGCCTTGTTCAATAATCTTTTGTGCATAACTTTACCCTGTTTTAGCAACATTTATTATTCTTTTTGATCTCTTTTACCCATTAACCTATAGTTTCATTCCAACCTTTTTTTTCTTCTTTCTTTTGTACCATTGACTAATTCTTTAAATTCAACATTTTGTAATATTTGGAACATTGATATTAATTCAATGTCATTAAAATGAAGCCGGTGCATATATTTCAAGTGCAAGTAACGCTTTTTTATACTGTTCAGCTGGTCTCAATATTTCTCTTCTTTTTCTTCCTCTTTTTCTTCCTCTTTTTCTTCTTCTTCTTCTTCAATATTTACGAATTTAATCATCTAGACGAATGTTGCGAATGAATCTGAAAAGGAAATCAAAACATCATACAATCACATTCACCTGTATTATTGATTGCATAATAATTCATAATGATCAACGACGTCTAAAGTGGCAACTAATTGTAAAATTAATTTATTAGTAAAATGTATTCACTATTTTTTTAAATTTCAATTAAAAATGTCTTTAAATGTTTAAGCTTTAAAAATAAAAGAATTTTAAATATTGAAAAACAAAATGAAAATGTTAACATTCTGTAAAAATCTTTTTGTTTGGTCTTCTCTTTTAGCCATGTTGCTAGATGTTCTAATGATGGATTGAATTGGATAATCTAAGGTCCACCATTTCTAATGTGATCAGTGACTAGATAATCGAATCGAATTTATAATCAAACAAGGTAAGTATACTTGGCAGAGAACATTGTTAGAAGGCTGGGAGGGCCATTCGGAAAGATAGGACTAAGGTTTTATGTTGTGCGCATATGCACATCGAATGGATCAAATCCACTGAAGCAGTTGGCAGGTGAAACGAATTGTAATAGTTAGGAAAACAAAAACTCAGTCGTATCTCCACAGCTAGGACTGCTTTCCTTTTTCTATTTTTGGCTCTATTTTCGAGTCGTTGGCCGCCGACCTCCCCCGGCTGCCTCTCGTTCTAGCCCTACGAGACTACATATAATAAAAAAAAATAGAAAACTTAAAAGAGCAGAGGGAAAGAAAGGATCGTATAGGCTTTTTAAGCTTCAGTCTCCATGTCTCTTTAAGGAGGAAGGGAAGCTTAGTTAAAATTTAATTTTAATAATAATAAATTTAAATTAATTCACAATAAAAAATTGAATGCTAAAAGTTTGTAGGAAACTTGTTACTTTAGTTCAGAAAGAGAGGGAGAGAGAGAGAGCTGTGCACGTGCTCTATTAATTGGTAGGGTTTGGCTAGTATAGATAGATAGATTGATTGATAGATAGGTAGGTAGATAGACTGATAGATTGATTGCTGATATTCTAATGAATGCTATCTTCTCGAAAGTTATAATGCTAGCAGGCCAGTCATACCACAGAGAAGAACTAACACTAATCTACATATTATAATGTTGTTCCCTCTTTTTTGTTCTCTGTTCACAATTAAATCTTTTGTTTGTGTTGTGCGCATGTGCCCATCGAATACATCAATGGAGAAAAACTAAGCAAATAACGCAGTCTTGTCTGGGGAATGAACACAAAAAAATTTGTAAGACAACTTAACCCTTTAGCTACCAATGTCTTAAAATTTAAACATTTTCTCAACATTTATATATCTGCAAACAAAATAAAATTTAATTTATTAAACTTAAACAACTCCAGGAATGGGGGCTGTTGTTGTTGAAAGTTGGGATGAAGAGAAGAGGGTAGCATCGAATTTTGCCATTCTCCATGTGGTATTTATAAAGCCAAAGTATGACTGTTTAGAAAGTAAATGCAAAGCATTTTTCTCTGTGTAATGGAGAAAAGATCAAATCTAAGAAATAGAATAAATAAATGAGAACATATCAATAAAGCCCTCTCTTCTTGTACTGGCAGTTTAATGAAAAAAAAATTAAACATAATCAAAATGAATTCTTTCTTTATCACCAACATCTGTAACAAAAATTATTTTCTTGTTTGAAAATAAACAATTGAAATTCCGTTGGAAAAAAAAGCATAGACCACAGTTACGTCCACTAAGGACGGGAGCACTTTGATAAAGAACTTGGCGAACTTTTTTCGTTTATCTTTACCCATAGTTTCTCTTAGATTAGACGCCATCAAAATAGAACGTTTTGAAGGCATTCTATAGAATGGCTTACGTGATCACTAACTGGAATGACCACATTAGAAGGACGCACGTGTACAAAAAAAAATGTTTTAGAAACTCTTATTCACCGAAGAATGGAGGAATTAATAAAACGTTCACTATCGTTTACAAATCGAACACAGTAGTGCTTCTCTTTTGTTACCATTTTTGTCCCTTCCCCTATCTCCACACTTTCATTTATTGTTGCTTAATATAAGCATTTAATTTGTTTTAATGTCTTGGTTCTAGTAGAATATATTCTTTTTTCCTGTTTATTTTTTTTTATGAAACTTAAAGAATAATTTTATAATTGTTATTTAAGATGGCAATTTCATCATCCAATAGAATGATTACTCGTTCTTTGAGCAAGGTAACCTTGTCCTATAAATCCTAAATATAATGTCAATACTGATAAACTATATTTTAGGCTCTTCAACAGTCACCATCACAAAGTGTAATAGAGGAAACAATCCAACCAAAGTTACGTCCGCCAAAACGGGTAAGAGTAAGTTTAAATCAATCAAAGTATAGTAATAATATATTTGGTCAATGTTTTGTAATGAATCATTTATAATGAATGCCAGGTTCGACGGCGATTATCATCGAGGGGTAATGAACCAATAGAATCAAGTTCTAGTAATTTGATTGTATCTGAAGTAGATGATGAAAAGAATTTATTTGTGCCTATAACTTCATTTTTATCGGTGGATGGTTTTTCCGATAAGGAATCAAACATTTTATTAGATCAGTCTTCAAATGTCAACGAGTCAAATATTGAAAGTAATGGCTGTTCAGCTAAAAAATTCAAAAATCGTTCCATGCAAGTATTAATCGATATCAATCTGTGTCTATTTGTTTATTATTATTGTTCACTAGTGTCTTATTGTCGGATTCAGACGAAGAAGAAAAAGCTTCATCTCCAAGGAAAGTTACTCACCAATCTCGAAGGAATGTATTTAATTATACCAGCCAAGATATACAAGCATTCATCAAATCTCAAGAACCAATGACTAGCATTGAAGAACCTATATCTAAATCATTCGCTCCTTTTGTTTTGGATCGCGATCCTAGCACTGGAGAACCAACTGTTGTTGTTGAGCCAAAGTTGGCTTGTTTTTTAAAGGAACATCAATTAGAGGGAATTCAATTCATGTATGATAATGTCATTGGAAGATGTCACAAATTAGACGGATCGAGCCAAGGTGGTGGTTGCATTCTCGCTCATGCCATGGGCCTTGGAAAAACAATGCAGGTGATTGTTTTGATTCATTCACTTCTATCAAATTATAAGATATCACCATTTATAAAAAAGATTATGATTATAACTCCCAAAAATGTCATAATTAATTGGGCCCTTGAATTTGATACATGGTTTACAAGGGCAGGTATCACCAAATCTTTTAAAATTTATGAGTTGGTCTATATGAACAAATTCGAATCACGTTTGAAAATGTTGGGCGACTGGCATAGAGATGGTGGCGTTCTACTTGTAACGGCTTCAGCTTTTACTCATATGGTAGTGGGACGTACTAACAAGAATGGTGAAATTTTTCATTTCAGTGAAACGCGTAATCCTCTTCTCACTAATTATCTGCTTGATTCTGGTCCCGATATATTAATCTTAGACGAGGCTCATCTCATGAAGAACGATGAGTCTCTCTATTATTGGGCATTGTCTTATATCAAAACAAAGCGTCGAATTGCACTTACAGGAACACCATTACAAAATAATCTGCTCGAATATTATGTTATGGTCAACTATGTCCGTGAAGGTTTTCTTAAAAGTAAATCTGAATTCAAGACGCACTTCATCGATAAGATTCACTGTGGTGAGTGCAAAGACAGCGATCCTTGGGATGTTAAAATTATGAAAAGAGCTGTCTATGTCCTCAATACTAAATTACAGCCGATCGTTCATCGTAGAGATTTCTCAATACTTTTCGATAATCTTCCTCCAAAGTACGAATTTGTTATTAGCTTTCAATTGACCGAGGTGCAGAAGAATATTTATAAAGAATATATCAATGAATATGTGGATTTCACTCATGCTCGCCCTGAGAATTTAGTTCGTAGAGTCTTTGCCGATTTGATAATTGTCAATTTGATTGTTAATCATCCGAAATTGTTGCAAAACTATTACCAACGTAAAAATGAGCTTTTTGCTGATATAAACGGCTTTGAGGAAGACGATAATGAAGAAGTTCAACTTCCAAACAAAAATGAATGGTTTGAGCAATTTCTCCAAAATGAAAATGTTGATTCGGTAGAGTTATCTGCCAAATACATGACAATGATATCGATTCTTGAAGAATGTTACAAATGTGGTGATAAAGTGATCATATTTTCTCAAAGTTTATTCAATTTGGATTTAATTGAAGATACATTGGCAATGAAAGCTCACCAAGCTGGCTACAAGTATCCTCATCTTTGGGAACCGAACAAAGATTATTACCGTTTGGATGGAGGTGTGTCTGCCAATGAACGGATAAGATTAATTCATGCCTTCAACGATTCTAATAATAAACGGTCTCGTCTTTTCCTTATATCATCTCGTGCCGGGAGCTTGGGTATCAATCTAATTGGTGCCAATCGTTGCATCATTTTTGATTGCACCTGGAATCCTACTACCGACTCACAGGCGCTTGCACGTATATTTCGCTTTGGACAAACGAAATCTTGTTATGTATATCGTTTCATCGCTGATGGAACCATGGAGGCCGTTATCTATAGAAGACAAGTTCAAAAGACTGCTCTCTTGTATCGGGTCCTGGACCGATCGGCTGTTGCTCGACATTATTTGCAACGTGATGTTCGACAGCTCTATATTTACCAGGAGCCAGATATGACTAATCGCATTTTACCCGAGTTGCCATCTGACGATGTACTACAGAACATTATGTTCAGACATGACAATCTAATTGTTACTGTTCACACCCATGACTCATTATTAGCCAATACCCCATCGGAATGTTTGACTTGGGAGGAACGAGAACAAGCCTGGAAAGATTATCTGGAAAATAAAGATCTAATTCGACCGCTAAATTTACCACTCGTTACAATTGACGAAGAAATCGGTGCTACTGTTAGTGACTTTGAATATCGAAAAGAATTTGAAGAACTTATTGATGAGGAAGAAGAGAAAAAAACACCAATGATCATTGATATTGCCAATGTTGTAAAACAAGAAACAAAACCTATGATTATTGAAATACCAAATACTGAAGTCAATGGTGAACAATTGAAACAGGAGCTGGATTCTAAATCACAATTTATTTCAATAGGTCAGATGCCTTCTCTTCAAAACAATCCTCTTCATCGAGAGCATTCCCCAAAAGTTTCACAAAGCCCAGCAAAATCTTTGGTAAAGCCAAAGCATTCTAATAATGACACTAAATCGAAAAAGTTAAAAATTTCTCAAACAACTCAACTGATAAGAAACAATTCAATTCCAGTCATAACCATTCCTTATGATAATTCTAATGTCGTCATTCCAATAAACAATAATCTTTCATCACCTGGAAACAACAACTCTGTTCCAATAATAATATCCGATTCTTTCGTGAATAATTCATTTGTTAACAATGTTAGGCCATCAGTGTCAAATAATGCCAAACAAGTGATTACTATATATGAAGATGCTCATTCTAATTCGATTCCAATGAAAGATTCACCAACCAAAGAGGATATTGTCTTTCTTGGCTAATGCAAGTGTCCATTTGTTATGCCCAAATGTCTTATGGGTTACCTAGTATATTCACTTATTTTGTTTATTATTTTTAATTTCAACTTTTTTGTTTCCAATTTCATAGACATTATTTATTCTATACATATAAATATACATATTAACTAACATTGATTGCTTCCATTCAGCTTGAGCAAGCTTTTTAATCTATTTGAACAATAATCTATTTCAAACACAAACAATCATAGCAACCAATTGTTTGGATTATTGTCGATTACAATCAACAAAGATATGATCTCAATGGGAGACTAATGGTTGAAACATTCAAAAAATTACTCAAGTCATAGTAATCTAATTTTACATCGAAGACAATGAAGACGAATATTGAAGATACTTTCTTCCCAAGGTGATTCGATGCAATTTATTATTCCTGATAATTTGAAAACATGGAAGAACAGCCATCTTGCGAAAAATAATATAGAAAGTAATGGCTTAAAACATTAATAAGGCAGCCTTTTGGTATAAAAAAGAGAGAAAGAGAGAGATTGTCTAACGTGTATATATTTCCCAATGTCTAAAATTAATTCATTAATTTATTTCTATTATTAAGATAAGGAATTTATTATAGCTAACAAATCCAAAGGAAAACAACAATTACATTGTAAAACCTGATGTGTTTATTCCTAATAGTTTCCTTTCGATCAATATTTTTTTTTTGGCGAACAAAGTGAAGACTCAAATCGATCGATAAAAAGAGCAGGTAAGGCATTGATCCCCACTGACTTACATTACTAACTACATTAAATTCTAGAGAAATGAAAAGTAAAGGGGACGAGACAGACTCCGAGAAAAGGGAAAAAAATGATAGAGGAAATAGACATGCTCATTTATATCGTCTAGTGTTTGGCATAAGGAAAGGAAAAAGAGAAAAAAAAGGAAGAGAAAGACATTTCATTCCATTAGAATAAAAAGATGTGAATGGGACGGCCTCACTGATAGGTTGGCGGGCACATTTCCATAGTACAAGCCAACAGAATTAGATGAGCCTTATTTTTCAGCAATCTGAAGACAGTTCCGCCTTGAATATTTGGGCATGTAATGTGGCCCTAAATGCATAGGGGATTGCATCATCATCATAGATATCATTCAACCCAACAATTGAATCTATTTTTTTTTTATTTCCACTGTTTTCATCTTCATCCATTTTCTAGGCTTTGATTGTTTTCATTATATTATTCATCTTTCACTCTTTCCCTCTCTCTCTCTCTCTCTCACTGACACTCTCCCCATCCAAGTAAAAAGTTTAGCCAACTTGAGAATGTGCCATGGCCATAAATACTCCAAACGACCACTTCAACTTTGTTTTGAATGTAGTCTACCAACAAAACTAGCCTCTATTGTCTCCAATAATATTGAACATTTTTCTTCCCTTGTTTTGTTTTTTTTTGTTAGCCTCTCAGAAGTCCTTATAACAATTTGAACCCAACCTTTGGTTTGATTATGTGTTGTGTGTGTGTGTGTGTGTGTCTATGTCTGTCTTTGTCTCTGTCTACACATCTGATTTGGCTGTGATTAAATCAAATTAGTTGAAGGAGTTATGCACTCAAGTCAGTTTGTAATGAAAACTAATGATAAACATTTAACTTTAACAAGAAAGTTTTCATTATATTTCAAATCTTTATATTTCTTCATGATGACACTCTTCTTAATGATGTTAATGGTAGTGATGATGATGATGTTGGTAACTTCTCATTTGACTTATTCATTCAAAGCTGAAAATACTATACAAGGTGATGGCGGGGGTGTTAATGAGCATCCAGCCAAATTAATTCATGTATCACCTTCCTATAATAATTTCTTTCCTCATTGGCATTTTAATGAATTCTATCCAAATTCGAACGATGGTAGTAGCATTAATAATAAACAACAAATTAATGACATCGGTAAAAATGTTACCACGATCGATACCATGATCAATAAGGCGGACTATGTTATGATGGTACCGTTAGCATCGGCAAGGTATGCCCATAAACATCATCCACATGTCAATTCCAAAAGGTAAAGTTTTAATTTAATTGTATCTTCTTCCGTCACAATCAATTGTTACCTTTTTGTTTTCATTTAAAACAGAGCCTCTAATAAACATGAACAAAGGCAAAGGAAAATGAAAACGAAAGGAAAAATTTCGAAAACACAAATATATAATAAAGAGAAAACAACAGTAACAACCCCAACAACGACAACAAGCCGAAATATGAATATTCAATATAAGAATTGGCATAAGAATGATAGTCATAACATTTCACATCTACTAGATAATCTTCTCAACGGTTACGATAGTAACATTCGACCCAATTTTAGTGGTAAGTTTTTTCTTGTTGCTTTTTCTTTGGTTTATTGCATCAACAACAAAGTTAAATGTATGTGCTGTGTGTGTGTGTGTGTTTACATTTTCAATTTGAATAAATCTTAACTAAAAAAAAGAACAGCAACAAAAAGATGAAAATCTTAATTTAATGAAACAAATAATTGCATGCAATCAGTTTTAGAAGACTTTTGCTGACTTATCAGAAATGACAAACAATCAGATAATGAAATGAGAAAGATAGAAAGAAGAGGGAAAACAAAATGGTGTTAAACAGAAGAGAGAGAGAGAGAGAGCTAAAGAATCGAATAAATTGATAGAATTTTCTAAATATAGTGCCATAATTATCTCAAGTTTTATGATTGTCTTAATTAAACCAAAATGATTGTCACTTGCATTAGTTCAAAAATAGAAGGGAAGAAAAGGAAAAGGGCTCATGAAGTAGTTGACAAGTTGATTAATGCACACACACACACACACACACACACACACACACACAATACACACCGAATCGACCCGACAATCATAACCTATAACCATTGTCGAACTAATTGAATAGTGATGTCAAATAATAAGAAACTTCGCCTGAACGTGACTGTTGTTGATGCTTTTTGGTTAGTATTAGTATTTTATCTTTCAAGCCTTGTTTTTTTTTCATTTCCTCCTCCTTTATAACGCATTGCTAATATTGTTGCTGTTTTTTTTTTGTTGGTGATGATTGTTGTTGTCTGAATTCATTATGTCATTTGGACCGGCTTGTTTGGCCATCCAATGAATCATAATGTGTCGAATCAACCAAAAAACATCAACATGAGATTGTCTTTTTATTTTATGCTTGTTCCCTTTATTTCCTTTGGTGTTAACAATGTTATTACAGACGATTTGTTCCAAATGTGGACATTTGTAATAAATAAGGAACCAAGAAAATATATGTTTGATATTATATATATATATATATATATTTATAATGAACATATATAAAGTAGGAGAGGAAGACAAAGAATATTGAATTAAGGTGATTTATCCTCTGCGAATGGAGACAGCCTGGTCTATGTCTTCAAAAGACCACAGCCATTATTAGACAGACAGGTAATCAGAGAGGAAGAGAGAGAGAGAGAGGAAGGGAGGGAGGGAGAGAGATGTATTTGATAATACGTCGATGTTCCAATGTTTACTATCGAATAAAGTTGTTATTTACATTCACTTGCTCTATATTTACATAGACAAACTAACTATGAACAAAAAAAAATTTACTTTGAATGAAAATTCACTTTACTTAAAAGAGATAATTCATATGAATTCATAACCTTATGATGGGATGAGGGCTGGTTTAGACTTACTGCCATGCCACACAGGCACACACACACACACACACACACATACAATTCCTCATCGGCTTCTTTCTTGTAATATTGTTTTCCATTGTCAGCAAGCAAATAATGTTTCATCACTTTATCTTCTCTTCTGTTTTTTTGTTGTTTTCCTGCTGACTACCCAAGTGTCGAGATTATGTGCCAATTCATTTTTCAAACTAAAGAGTGGAGAGAGAGGGAGAGAGAGAGAGAGGGAAAATAGATGATAAAGAAGATAAAATAAATAAGAAGTGATGTAGAAAACAAATTGAAACTTTAAATTCAATGTCGTTTGATTATTATTGAATAAACTTGTTACTTTACACTACAAAAAGCACAGTTGCTGTGGCAAGCAAGATCGGTAGATTCAAAAGGATTTATTGAAAATTGATTATTTCGTATGTTATTATTATTATTATTATCATCAACATCAACAACATTGATGATGGGAAACTAAACAAGTACACAGTAGAAGGTTTGGGCAAGCAATATCCTCCTCCTCTAAACAAGTAAAGAATGGGCTCGCTCTCTTTCTCTTTCTTTTCCAATTTCTATTTTGTTCACTTTCATTCATGCTGTTCAAACATTTAATTTTGATTTTTTTTCCTTCTTCACCGAAAAAAAATATTGAAAGACAATCAAATTTAATAGAGAATACACCTTTCATGACGTTGTTGGTTTGATTGGATTTTGATGGTAACTGATAGATAGAGGGGGGAAAGGTAGGGAAAAGAAAAAGAGAAAAAGAAAGATATGAAAACAATTTTCTAAAAAGTTTGAGACAATTGCTGTGAAAAGTAAATGATGAAAAGAAGATAAAAGAGAAGACGGAAAAAAGAAGGAAAGTGGTCGTTGTAGTAAGTTGATCGGTCAGTCAATTGTCAGAGAATGGTTTGTTTTTAATTAAATTAAGATCACCAGAGAGAAAGAGAGAGAAAAAAAAGAGAAAAAGAGAGAGCTGGTCTTGTAATAAAGGTTGAGCTGGGAAGACTTACTACAATTTCAATGGTAGTTCATTCTTTACTGTCAAGCTAAACACCCATCGTCTCTATTGTTTATTTAATTGATTTATTTCATTTAAATTGTTTCCATTTCTAGCTTACTTACTTTCCTTTTCTCAATGTCAATGTTCTTTCACTTTTTTTCTTCTTCTTGTCTCATACATAAACGAAAAGGTTACGATAATAATAATAATAATAATTTATTCCATTAAATTATAAATAACTTAGGACCACCGATCGAAGTATTTATCGATTTTAATATACGAAGTATGGGACCAATATCGGAGGTGGACATGGTTCGTTTTAATTAATATCAATTTATACATATTTAATTTATCTAATTTGTTTGTTTTGGTTAATATTAAATGGAATTAGACTTATGTACTTGATTGTTACTTTCGTCAGACATGGGCTGATAGTCGTTTGGCATATAAGACGTTACCTATCTTTGAAAGAATCGCTGGTAATCTAACTAAAGACATACCATTGTTCGATGGGAATAATATTAATTCAACATCGAAGATGATCAAATCTAATCAAAAGGCGTTAGCATTGTCAATTTATATGCTCGATAGAATATGGAAGCCGCCAACCTATTTTCTAAATTCTCGCCAATCTCATCAGCATATGATAACATTGCCAAATAAATTCGTTCGCCTTTATTCTAATGGCCGAGTACTCTATTCGTCTAGGTAATGTTTCAATTACACACACACACATGTTCTTTAATACATTGATAATAATTCCTTGTTATCGTTGTTTGTGTTGTTGTTATTTAGAATGACCATCAAAGCCAATTGTTTAATGAATCTGGAGAATTTCCCAATGGATACTCAAGTATTTATATATAAATTTATATTTAACAAAAGATACATTTATAATTTGTGTATCCTAAAGTGGTCTTTGATTTGTTTACTTTCTACTTTTCTCTTTCTATTATTATTATTATTATCATCAAGAGATGTCCTCTATCGTTGGGTAGCTGTAAGTATTGTCTTTGTTTTTCATTTTTTTTCTTTTCAATTATTACCTTTCTTCTTTTTTTCCTTCCTTCTTTCTTTATTTTCTTCCTTCCACTTGAAATTATTGAATCAATATAATTTTATCATGTCTATCATATTTACATTATAGTTGGTTATACTTCAAAGGATTTGATCTATAAATGGAATCCAGATCGTAAGGTGATGATCAATCCCGATATGAAGATGTCACAATTTGATCTGATTGCCGTACCCGTTCATTCCTACAACAGCACATTGCAAACGTGTACGTATCGTGGAGAGGCTTTAAATTTAAATCTTTAAATTTTTTCTAAAAATTTATTTTTACTTTTTCATTATTTGAAAAATGAATTTTTACCTTATGTTGTTTCAACTCATTAAGGCAAATCAAAATAATCAAACATTTTTATTTTTCATTATTTATCATTATTATTATT